>JACXVL010000050.1:0-57138 GCA_014898675.1 Athelia sp. TMB | reverse complement strand
CGCGACCTGAAGACAATTTCGTAGTGGTTATGCAGCGCCGGAGCTTCGGCTAACTCCTCGTTATCATCTCCCAAGTTGAAGCCCATATCGAAAAATATGTCTCCAGTCTTCATGTCCTGCTTCATCTCTGCGGCAGGCAACCCGTCCACGAGCCAATTCAATGCATAGTCCTCTTTGATTCTGTCGTTGATAAACTTCGCGTCTTCGCCATTCACTTCGGGCACTACACAGAGGGTTTGGCAAGTCCCGTTGTTTTCAAGCATTTTGATCTAATGAACGTGGCTTAATAGCCAGCATGTGCAAAGATAGAGTTGGGCGCACATCATAGGGCGAATTGAAAATCCTGTCCCCGAATAAGATAGATCCAAGCGACTCTGGCTCAGCCTTCGGCCCTCCTTTTGGTTCACAGAAGCGGAACTTGGGATTGTAGTAATCATCTGCGCGTCGTGAGCAAGTCGGAAAACGCGGTTGCATGAGCACACGACCTACAGTTGACGAGAGATTTCTGGATAGCGCATCAAAATCAAAACAGAATCGCATGAGCATAACTGTTACGCACCAGTTTCGAGTCCTCGTGCCCCGAAAGCATGGGCGTCAGCGCGTTCACAAAGAGATTGACCTGCTCTCCACGCTGATAGTCTCTAGGGGCCGCTCCAGGAAGATAGAAGGCTTGAGAACATGCGGGCAGTAAGGTGGCAACTGCTGCACCCAGGAGGTGGTGAGGCCTGACCATGTTAGTGCGGAATAAAGAGTTTCTGCGGGGTTTGTGTATGGGCACGATGGCTATTCTCCACGTGAGGATTCGTTGCTGTGCCTGACTTTCACTGTTCAGCCTTTCGTCTCGAACTCATTTGTAGAATCTCATATTATGCCAGTCTCTAATATCCTCAACATATCGCCTCTCCCAGGACTTCGAGTGAACTCATTGACAAAATCGGCTCTACACCCCCAACGGCACGATCGCCGCGCAACGGTCGCACTTCGGCAGCCGCAAACAGGCCGTTTTTATCTTCGGGGAACATGTCTATATCGTCAGACAATGGCGCAGCATGCATGCAAGGACACTTTGAATGTACAACTGCTCAAATTATCTGTGCTGTTCTCCTAGTTGAATGACAGCGTTTTATCGAGCTTCTGGTATTGGAGGACGTCTCGGCAACAGGTGAGTAAGAACCCCTTGCGATCTGCCGGAGGCGGCAGTCAACAAACACTCGAGTCCATTCCTACCAACCGCTTCTGTGGCATCTCAGCACTGCAATGTCAGTCTCCACTTCCATCTGGGTAGAAGCGGTCATTTTGTACTTTTGATAATCCCCTTTCTCGTCTTATTCTAGCAGCCGCAGTGAGTCGCCTAAACAGCTTTCACTCAGATGTTCAGCCTCTGTCAGCCCTATGATATTAGGGAACGCCATCATTTGTGTCGGAAAGTCAGATTTGGTGGAAAGATACTCGCTACAAATGCCAGCGTCTTTTTCCCGAAAGCCGCTAGTCTTTCTCGCCGTCTGCCAACCCCTAATAAGAACCCTGCCCTACCTCCCCCTTTCCTTTGTTCCTAGTTCTGCGATCAGACTTGGTCATCGATTAAAGTTCGGTCTCCAAGCTTATATGGTCTTGCAGTCGGCTTCATCGGCCGACCACTCCAATGCATCAATGGCACTACCTTCCAATGTCCATTCGCCTCGCTACTCAAATCAAACGATTTTTCATGTGCTCGCCGAAGTCTATATACACCATATCCAAAACACACGCGACTTAACCTCCAAAAGTCAATTCTGATCGTCTTGCCGCCCTTGCCACAACACTCCGACTCTAGGCCTGCTCCTATCTCACGAAACGGTGAGTCAATGCGGGTTTTCTCACCAGCTCATTACATCCCAGATCGCTCTGATATTTGATCCAAGCGACAAAGCGGAAGCATTTAACAAAATCCGTCACCACCCAGTCATCTGCTAAGGGGTGGTGCGATCGCGGGGTGCCTCAGAACACGCGGCTTTCAATCTAGAAACACGTCACCCCATTGCTCTGCTCCGCCTCAGGCCCGGCTGTTCTGAGTGATTGAGATTTCTCAATCGTTACAGGCCATATTTTAGGTAGGTCAATACAAATTTTCGCTGCGCCTTCGTGACGAATTGCGGGGCTTCGATCAAGCCCAACCATGCACGCAACCCCAACCGGGAAAAGCTAAGAGGCCGAGAACAGCCCCTTCACACTCACTTCATACTCCGCGAATACGAACCTGCTGTAAACGTGCAAATTAGCCCTGTTTTTGTGGCACAGTTTGTGGCAGCTTTTAGGCGCCGAGTGGTGGCACGAATCTGTATTTGCGACATGGATCGGCCATTTCTCATTCAATAATGCTCCTTCTGGTCTGGGTCTTGGACGCGTCGTAGATATCATCTCTTTGCGTTGATCTACCGCGAGCGCACCGGATATTTCACGCAGATGGGTCCTCAAAATCCCGTGGTAACTAGCAAACCTGGTGGCATAGTTGCAATTGGCCCTGTTTACGCAACGCGGCAATATGGGAGACCGGAAATTCCTCATCTGGAACCATCTCCCCAATCGCATGTCAATCGCCAGGGAAAATATCCGAAGTGAGACCCATTTACGTGGGTCCACCTTCATCCCCATGCCCGTCATCTGATTGCAGCCACAAGTGAAATGATATCCTCTCGTTTCTAGAAGTTACAGAAGATGCGGATGTCGGTAGTCCGGCCGTTCGCCTCATGGGCAAAGATATAAGAAGGCCACCGTCTGGGAAATATATTCGTTAAAACCCTTCCCTCATATACACAAAACCTCCCCACTCCCCTACCACTCCTCCACTCTCTACCTCTCCCTTCTCCTGGTTCTCATTCAACCATATCCACGACACCGCTGGCGGGCGAAGCAAGATGATTATGCAGCTGGGCTTGTGAAAATCGATCAATCACCATCATGAAACTGTTTCTTCCGAGTCTTGATTTCTCTACACTGGGACAACAAACGGTGTCGAAGACCGGCAACCTGGACACCGCGGCACATGGATCCGGCGGGGCGTCAAGAATGTCTCCTCGCCACTGACTCGTCCTGACCAAGAACCTGATCAGCATGCCAACAATGCTCTCGGCGACGACTTTACTAGTGAGTCTTCCTATTTTTATCGGGACCTCCCATCCTAACACTGATATTTCTAGATTTATGGCTTCGAGACTGTCACCTGGCTGCGATTATTAGCTTGTCTATCTGTCGCTCGTTCTTCAACATCCCACCTTGTTGGACTTGGTAAAATCGATGCGTCTGAGGGCTTGCGATCTAGTACGGACGTGTCGGGTACTCTGTGTGAGCTCACAAGTCTCGTTAGCCTGGCCGCCTGGTATGACATTCGCAAAAATCAACTGGCGCTCACCTGCATCTCAGGTAAGTTTTACTTGCGATCACCACAGTATGCATGGCTCAAGTATCATTCCAGTAACTTCGATCATGTTTTGTGCTCTAGTCGGCATTCTCCTCCACAAGACTGAAGACATTCCGACTCGGACTTGGCATCTTGAACGCTGTGGCCTCTTGTCCCTATGGTCTGCCAGCATCTGACTGATTCGCTGCCGGCTCAATTGTCTACGGCAATCTCGAGTTAGTACTACTGGAGTGAACCACCGCTAAATCGAGCTTTCGACGACGTTGGTCGGCCTTTGCGCGAGATATCTTCGTACTGTCCTAATCCCCAAGAGTGCCGGCACTAGTACTTCAATAGCCAGAGAATGCGTATTCATAATGGGGCTTTAACTTCGATGGCCAGATAAGTGTTTATTTTGAAGACAATCGCGTTTTATAACCCATGCTGAATTTTTACGGGAGCACGAGGTCAGACTCCCGTAAGCGTTCAGACCATTCACTCACATCCTGTGTGCTTACCTCCCTATACTTTCTCGCAGGTTTACATACTTGAAGTGCGACGGGACAAATAGGGTATATGTTCTATTATTTATCTCATTTGAATGTAAAAAGTTGAGCCCGAGTACCGTACACTAATTCATGTGATGGATTCGAAATCTATTCGAAATGAAATACTCGCTCCTTGTTAAATCGCTGTGTCACAATTTTAGAAGCGAGAAGATGCAACTTGTAGCCATCAAATGCAGTGATGTTTCTTGACGGGTCAGAGTCCGTATTTGGAGATTGGTGTAAGTATATCAGTTTTGGCCCTTGAAGAAATATGGCCATACGTCTTTACTCTCAGGGAATCGCATGGTGGAAAGTTTGGAAGATATACCTGAGGTAGACTGCAAACCGGGTGCACTTTGAGCAATGTTGATTTATCACGGTGGATATTCAGGCTGTTTTTCCAGGTAAATAGCTACTTACCCGAGTGTACGTCATTCTTAAATGCCAATCGAGTCGCGCGTCGACCCGTCAGAAATCCATGACCCGGCCTGGGGTCTGACCCGGGTCTGACCCTTCGACCCAGTCAAAGGGTCAGAGGGTCAGGCTGACCCCGCCCATCACTGATCAAATGGACCTGGATGTTGACAAGATAGAGCAATATGATCTTGCAATGGCATCCATGTTGCCAGTTCGTTGATGGTTTGTTGAACATGCCAGGAATGGAAACATATCGGAAGCCTTTGGTAAATAAGTCACAACACAGGCGGGTAGCATCGCCCAGAAAGGTGATGTCGGCATACCACCGCGTAGCAGCCCGAGATCTAGATGTCTGTGCAGAACCCTGCCAACGACCGGGACCCATTTCAACTAGAGAGGCTTGCAGAGGAGCTAGAAAATCGGGAACTCAAACCTCGCGATGGCCTAGAGTCACTGTCTCACGACTTGCCTATATTCGTGCCGCTCTCTCATACAAACCAATACCTCACTGCAGAAGCGTTCAACGTTGAAGAGTTCCTACTTTCACGCTCACATACTTCCCTTCCAGATCTGCGCACCGAACTACGCGACTACCTGGCGACTTTAAAGGAGGAGCTGGTAAAGCTGATCAACGATGACTATGAGGCTTTCATTAGCCTGAGCACTGATCTCAGAGGAGAGGGTGCGCGCCTGGAGAGACTGAAGTTTCCGTTAGGTATGCTCAAGCATGAGATACTTGTATGCACGTACATTCTATGTGATCGAATCATAATTCACCATGCAACTAGACTTCTAAGGGAGAACTGCAAGTTATTCAAGACGCAATCCAAGAGAAGTTGACAAAGCGGGCGATACTGAGGGAGGAGAAGGTGCGCACACTTGAATCTGTGCACTTGCGTATTCTTATGAATAGTTATCGTTCTAGACTCTATTGCATCTGCTGCTCAAGATCTCCGAGTCGGTGACGCGTCTGGAGTCTCTTTTGCTCATCTCGGCACCTGCAGAAAATGCAGCGGCCTCACCCGAAATACCCAACCTCAAAATCCCCTCGCATTTGCACAGCCAAGAGCAGGACGATATCGACGATAGGTGTGGCCCATTTCCACCCACCCGCTATTGCAACTGAGAAGATGTGCAATGCTAGAGCTCGCGCTAATAGAGCCAAACATCTAGCGCGTGTAGCTGCGGAGTACACTCAACTATTATACCATGTCGCTAAAGCTCAAGAATCGTCGTGCACTTATGTCAACGAGATTCAATGGGTCAGTTCATATCCCTGGCGGTCCGCCCCTAACTGCTCATACGATATGTCCAGCGCATAGACCGAATTCAGTCTACGCTATCGTCTGATCTCGACCATCTTTTTGGGGCCACTCTTCTCGCGCTAACCTCCGGTTCTGGCAAAGGCAAAGAGAAAGTAGTCATGGTGGGCACCAGCGAAGGCGAGAAGGCGAAACTGACAGCGGATCTGACGGAGTGCTTGCGTACGTATGACATGCTGGGACTGTGGCGCGATGCAGAAGATGTCGTGCGCAGAGAGGTAGTGAGGGATTTCGTAAAGAAGGTGCGTAGTATCGCTTTACTTACTTTCCTTTTGCGCTCATTTTGAGACCCTAGACAATACATCCTGGAGCATTGATTGCACCTCACTCCCCCATAATGCCCCATACACCTTTGCCTGCTTCTCCCGAAGATCCTCATCCCAGTATGAGCATTCCTGGCGCTGCGCATCTCACGCCCGGGCCTGCTACGGCCTTCGTTCACCCCCCACGCACCCCTTACACGCCCTTCACAGCGTTTGCGTCCAAGCAGAATCCATTTGAATTTTCGCAAGCGTCGGCCCTAAGCGCTGCCCACCTCTTGGATGAGAGCGAGGACGCGCTCGCGCGTGTATACAACCAACTTCTCCGGTTCGTAGAACGTGATCTAAAGAAAATCATGGAAATTGGGGAGCGGATATGTGTAAAGGCTGTACCAGGTGAGAAGTTAAAAGACTTTAGCAAGGTGCTAGGGCAAGGGAAGGAAAAAGACAAGGCCGGTAGCAAGGAAGCAGGAAGTCGTGAGGGCTTCGAGATTTTGGCAAATGCTGTTTGGGCCGAAATTGGCCGGGCTATCATGGACGAGATGGGCAGCGCTGTTTTTGCTGCTGGGCGACCGGACGAATTCCGAAAGGTGAGGCAGCTCGCATAATCCCTGTGCAAACTACTAATCTATGATCGCAGCATCATGAAACCAGCCAAGCCTTCCTACGATCGCTTGAATTTTTAGCACCTTCCGTTCTCTCTATTCAAGCGATGCGCTCTCATACTGTGTATAAGACCTTTGAACGGCGCTGGCAGCTTCCCGTGTATTTCCAACTAAGGTGGAAAGAGATTGTTGGTAAGCTTGAGGACGCTCTTGCTATTACCTCCATAGAGCCTGCCGCTAACAGTAAATGTGCGTGCTTTGGTCTTGGAATATAGCTCAACGAGACTAACATGAAGCAGCTGTGGAGCCATTTGTTACTAGTCAAGCTGCTGTCGTCTGGGATTCCATCACAACGTGCTGGAGTGCAGAGATATTCATTCCTCAACTGAGCCACCGGTTCTGGAAGCTCACGCTGCAGGTTTGTGCCAAACTTACCGTTGAAAGAAGAGACTTACATCAAGTGTGATAGCTTATCAGCCGATATAAAACATGGTTGGACGCGAGTTTGCCCCCTTTTGAACCTGCTTTCAAAGTAGCTTCAGCTCTGGTAACCGAAAGAGTGAGAACTCAAACTTCGTGACGCGCTATAGATTTCGCTGACTCAAAACCAGACTGCTGCTGGAGTTGCTGCGCGCACTTCGACGCCTGCGCCAGCTGCGGAAGCAGCATCATCTGAGACAAATGCAGCTGACGATGCGCTACTACGACAGTTCGCCGCGGCTATGGTTGATATCAAAACAATTCTTGCGCAAACACGCTCTTTCTTCCGAGATGCAATTGACCACATGCTGCCGGAGCCTCGCGAATCTCTAGAAGGAGATATAAACGCTGAAGGTAAACGCTTCTATGTGTTGATAGCTTGCTCACGTGCTGATATATTCTGCTCCAGCTGCCCTTGAATATCAGTTGGCGACTTTCGATAACATTGTTCCACCCATGTCTACGCAAATAACAAATATCCTTACACGACGCGCCTGCGATGCTCTTCAGCCTGTTCGCTCTATACTATCACAATTCAGGGCAATGTCCAACAAACGCACTCCGACGGATGCTAGTTACTTTGTGCCTGCTATTTTACGCCCGGTGCATAACTTCTTCGGCGAAGGCGCTAATGTCACTCCCGGCACTCGATTAAAGAACGAAATGATGAAGTCGTGTGCGACAGATGTATTTGAGGGCGCATGCCACAGGTTCGCTTTCTTTTCTTTCCCCCAAGTTCCCCCAAGAAAATCTTGATGAGCCGTTATAGATACGTATACTACATATCCAACATGAAGAAGACAGAAGAATCCCTCCGTCGATTGAAGAAGGGTCAGAGAACGACGTTCTCACTGTTCGGTAACTCGAATGCCGCCAACGATAACGACCGGCGTGACGAGGAGAGAACACGGACGCAGATGATATTGGATGTCAATGCTTTTGCGAAGGATGCTGAATCGTTAGGTGTGGACGTACTGGGTAGCGAGGTCTTTCAGTCGCTCAATGCACTGGTGCACGCCGATTTAATCGATGGTAAGAATATCGTATATGAAAATTCGGAGTTCTCTCACCTGCGTTTGTAGATCTTTAGCACCTCCACACCATTCTACATCCCCGGACAATAGAAATGATTATGCTTGATAATGTACAATGATCGATTATGCCTCGGAAGGTGAACATGTACCATGGTATATAGCCCCAGTCCTCGAAACAATAATTTGGTGAGTATCTGATCCTTCCGGTGAGGATTGCTCCGATTTCTGCGTGTCTAGCAATGGTTTGCGACACTGCGAGCAAATCCCAGTTGCGCCTGGCGCTGTTGTCCACCCATGGCTTCGTTCTTTCGCGAAATGCTCTACAATCTCAAAGAGATCCCGGTCGACCATATGTCTTGTGATCAAGAGCATATCACCATCGGAGCGATAGGATTCCAGCATGCCACTGAGAATCGCGCGAAACTCAGTGTATGGCGTGCCCATGGTGGCCTGAGCCTGAGTTGCAGTATCAACTAGTCTTTTAAACAAGGTAGGGAAAGAGACAGCGCGGGTGGACGTGACGGAAACAAGGGCCCCAAAGGTTTCTTGCACGAGTGAGCGGAGAGCGGATAACGTATGCTGTTGAAGTTCCAAGAGCTCGCTCTCTGCCGTGTTATCCATTGCCTCATGGTCGCATACACCAGAGAGTGTCTGGACAGAATGTATCTGGCTGCTGAGGAGCTGGAACCAGATGTCTTCCAGTGGAACCTCTACTTGTTCAGCACGCGAATGCTCCAGACACAGGGATATGCCCATCCGTCCAATGTCCTCTAGCGCGGTGACATCATTTTCAACAGCCTCTGCGACTTCGTCAGGCACCAAGTCTGCGTCAGAAAGATTCTGGGCGACTCGGGAAGTCAGTTGTTGTTCAAAGGTTCGCGCCTTAGTGAGCGCTTGACGAGGATTCCCTTGCCAGTTCATAGCCCAGATGGCAGCGCTGTAAGCTTGCTTTCCCTCACAAATATTTATGACCTGTTCCCAGTCAAGAAGGTCCCTTGGGATGTACTTCAAAACGGTGATGACATCTGCGGGATGATATTGACACTGCAATGAGATATACAGGTGCCGTTGCGCTTGTGTGAGATGTGTGGACGTGTTGGTGAATGGGGTTGATGCATCGTATTCCTCATCGTCTGGACGGGGTGGTCCCAGAAGCTGTTGGAGATACAAATACTTGTCGTGAGCTCCGGTGGGGCCAAGTGCGTCCAGTGCTTGCTCGTGGCAATCTGGGGCGTGCTTGTCAAGCAAGACGGCTGTGCTGGTGACTCCAACTTCCAAGAAGCTAGACAGGGACTCCAGTAGAAAATTGCGGACGTCAGATGGTAGGATGCCCTTATTCCTGCGTGTGGATGTCTGCAATATCTCGTCGATACTAGAGAAGATTTCGCTAGGATGAAGATCATTATCGTGCAGGTACGCGGACATCAATGGAGACCATTGCTCTTCCTGACGATGCCAAGATCTGAGTATCCGATAGAATCCTGCTTTCTTGAAAAGACGGAGAATCCGATCACTTTCATGAGGCGTATATGCTGAAAGCAGATATTCAGCAGCAAGTTGGCGGTCCTCGCGCGTGCTCGGGTCTGAGTGATCCGCTAGCCCGATGAGGATGTTATGCAAGGCACTGGGGGAGATCTGGATGAATTGAGGATATTTTGGGACGTTGCGAGCAATAAATATGTTCACGAATGTTACGTCGGTGGGAGTAAGATCTCCTGAGGAGAGAATTTCCAGCAAAATCTTGACAACAACAAGCCTGCTTACGCCCTGTGTCTGATCGTTGAGATATGCATCCTCGAAGGCAATGTCGAGGGAATGCAGGAATGATTCCGCGTCGAAGCGAAGCAAAAGACGAGTGTAAGGGTAGGTAGGCTCAACGCCGCCGTCTTCATCTGACGTCAATACGAGCCTACCATCTTCGTCTTCCGGCCAGACGCTAGAGTGCCCAAAGAAGAGGAAGGTATAAACACTCTTCTTCGCATGGAAAGCTTCATCATCTTTCAATGGCTCCTCGCTGGGGTAGGTGAGTCCCGCGAGAACATCAGCCAGATATGGGTATATCTTGTACGCATTCACGATGATAGGCTCAAGAGCCGCTTCGTCCATATTATCGAAAGTGTCGTCATGCTCCAGTCTGGATTTCCGGTACTGCTGGACTTTGCGGACAAGGCCAAGAAGCTGCACTACAGGCGAAACATAGTCCCGCATCGCGCGCGTATAAACGTAGATAAGGGCGTCGTATAAATAGTGTTTTTGGCAAAGATTGATAGCTTGGTTGATATCAAGGCATGAAGGATCAATGTGCCATATGACGCGCTCAGCGAGGTCAGGACGACCTTGCTCTTCATGCATGGCGACTAGACGCTGCGTTATCCGGGGAGGCACAAATCGGACGTTGCTGTCTATCACAAAAGACTCCAGCTGTTCGAGGAATATTTGAGAGATGTACGCATCCTCATATTCCTGGAAAAGATCCTCGAACAAGAATTCGTAGTCGTCCAAAGCGATGCAGGCGCGCGCACAAGTTGTGACGAGACCTTCGAACAGCGATGTTCGATCCACTCCCCGGCCGTCCGGGGTAACGTGTGTGCTATCCGTCATCCGATCTTCTGAAAAAGCATATCGAGCAGAAGCAACCATGAGATCGCGCATTTTTTCTCCAATGATAGCCCGTCGCTGCTGAGGATCGTCAGGAAGACCGTTCCTGTTTCCGGGCGCGTCTCCAACGTAGTAAGAGCGCGCAAGCTCGATGGCACTAAGGAAATCTCCTTCTTGCACATGTGACAAGATAAGATCGGCCCATGTAAGAAGGGTGCCGACTTGAAGTTCATCTCGACCCTGAAAAGCATGGGAACTCAGAATTAGAACCCGTGGTATTTGAGCCAAGCAAACTCACGAGCAAGAATATTTTCCCTTTGTACACACGCATACTATGGGCCACATCGCCAACAGACTCAGAATAAGGTACGGCGCCATTGCTCGTATATCCGAGGGACGGGGAGACCAGAGAGGCTGAGTTAAAATTGATTCGCTCTACAACCTTCAAGGTTCGGACGTCAAATACCTCCAGGTTCGTAGGAGTGAGCACGACAACTTGCTGAAAATGGTATTGGCGACTTAAATCCAGAATCTGGCGGAACGAGACCACTTACATTAATATTCAACCATTGGACAGCCAATACCGTATCACTGGCACGCCAATTGCCAGCATCCTCGAAAGTGAGTGTTCCTACATCTACCTCTGTTGTTTTTCCTGTCCTGGCCTTGCGCACAGTTTGCTTGACCATTGTTTCTGACACTCGCAGTAGATGCAACGCGTTGTCCCATGAATAAACAAGAATAGGAGTCGATGGGGATGTACCACTATGACCATTGGTGGCTGCTTTCTCCACATCAGAACCAGTCGCGCTTGGATTCACACTAGGCCACCAGGACAATGCTCCTTTCCACCGTGATCGTGGCTTCAAAACATCTTCGTCGCCATCTGAACGAGTTCGTCTGAGCCATGTCTTTGCGGATGGTTTGAGACCAACGACGACCAGCTTCGTAGGCGTGAGTAAGGCAACAACATTGTAGCCATCTGTAGGGTGTGGCGAAGTGCCCAGCGGGAGTGGCGCCATGGCTAGAATCGCGTTTCGGGTCCTCCGACGTCTGCGGAATGGGGTTGCTTGCATTGAAGCAGTGGTCGTGGGGGGAGCCTCAAGCATATCTGCTTCGGCGTATTTCCCCAATATCCGGATGGTATCTGCCGCGTCCACAAAGAGGATCTTGCCGAGGCTGTGGTAGAAAGAAAGCCCTTTGTCATCTGCTGAAACAACTGCTGTATGTCGCCCTGAAACAAAGCCGACGCTGACGATGCGAGACCCCACCAAATGGCCTTCTTGTCGGCCAGCAGCAACTGCGTCGACCTGCGTAGGAACAACAAGACGAGCAGGAGTATGTGGTGCGGTCAAGTCAAATATCTGTATGTGCCCTGTAGCGTGCCCAGAAGCCACAAAAGTGTGGTCGTGAGACAAAGCGACCGCCGTAACGGCTCCCACTGTCTTGGCTGAATGGGCCGTCAGCATGGAACATTTTGGATGCGTGATGTTGACGAACCAGAGGATTCGTTGCCGCAGATGCATCTCATCGTTTGTTTGAAGTCGAACACGAACACCCGCCCTGAATCTGTCCCTACGCAGATAAGCCCGTTCGCTGCCATGACCATTGGTGATCCCAGCGCAATGGATCCCAGTACAGCCGAGGCTTTCAGAGATGTCTTAGCATATATGTGATGTCCAATATTTCGTAGGTGCGTCCAACGAAACGCATCACGAGCGAGTTGAGCATGACCGTCGGCGTGGGGCTGATGAGAATTGGCTCGAGAATCCAAAGGGGATGCAGACCGTGAGATATCCGAGAAATTGGACGGAGATGGAGAGATACCGTCGAACAAACGGGACTGGCTGTTGCTTGAAGGAACATTGGATGATTGAGGAGTGTAAGAGCGCAACCTGGAGATGTTGGGATGCAAGAATGGTCTGGAGAGCTTGGGTGCCATTCCCATGGGAGATACGCCACGGTCTGGGGTAAGAATGATCGAGGGAAGCATGTTGGATGAAGTTGACTGAGCGCCTTCAGACAAGACTTCCTCTTGCTGCCCAAGAAATGGGTATATCAATAATGTGATGCATAGGCATTGGAGAGGGTGTTTACCTGAGATCCGAATTCGGAGTTCTCGACCACATCGCGGTCATGAAGCAATGACCGTTCGACTTCGAGCTCCTCAGTTTCGGACTCGTCCTCTTCTTCGGCATCAGGTCCAAGGACATCCCGCAGCTGTGCCCGGTAATCCCCAGTAGACTCATCCGCGTCCTGGCCGGTGTAAAGAAAACCTTCTTCGTCTTCCTCCTCATCATTCCCAACTTCTCTTTCATTTTCATCATCGAACAGCTCTTCCATGCGCGTCGAGTAGTCCCCCTCGTGCGTGTCCTCTTCGTCTTCCTCATGCTCTGAGAAACCAAGTGACGGTTTCCGCTCGTGGCCATGGTCTTCTGAAGGGTATTGAAAAGTCTCAGAAGAGTCCGAGCCAGAAAGACTTGGAACAGGAGAGGCCATGTTGGACCACCGCCGTTGCAGATGGAGGATTCAATTTACTGTCTAGGTTTTGGAATTAGCGCCCGTTCTTGGTGAGATAGTAATAGATTTGGTTGAAGTCAAACTTGAAGCTTAAAGCTCATGGTGCATGCTCACATAACGCTGCTTGGTGGTATCTACACAGCAGTAATCGCGAAAATACTTTTAAATCCGCTAATCAATTACACACAAGTTGTGTAAGTAAGGAATAGCGGGAGGCCGTTAAGGAGCTTAGTCAGCTTAGTCTTTGCTTTCTCAATTTGTTCTCAATGTCCCTCAACCCTTAACAAAACCTTCTTCCCATACTGACCCTTCACCATCTCTCTCAGAACGGCTTGTAGTTTTCTCGAGGCGCCAAGGTCTTCTTCGTCTTCGCCAATGGTCAGGATCTCGTGCATGGGGTCTTTCAGCTGTAATCTACATTAGTTCTCTTGCTAGTGGTGTGTGCTCGAACGGAACACGCACCTTGCCATCTTTCATAAGGCCCACGAGGTTATGCATGAGCTGCTCGCGCTCCACTCTTGTCCTCTCTGCGTACCTATAGTTTTATCAGTTAGAGTCTGATCAGGTAATTGTAAGTCTTGGAATTTCTCATACCATCGCGCTTGATTGAATCCGACACTTTTCAGATTTTTGAAGATGAAGAAGCTGGTAGGTAGACTCAATGGCTGCTTCGACATCGCACCATACGACACGAGAAACGCGTGGTGGCCTAAGTAACGAGCCATGTCTGTCGTCGCAGGCCCAGAAACGCAATTTAGCCCCAGACGAATCGCCTGTTAGCACCATCCGCCGTGCGTGAGTGAACCAGAGAGTGCGAGCGATGATGAAGTGCTGACATTGCCCCGTGTCCATTCCCTCACTGTTTCACGGAAGGACCTGTGAGCGATATCATCATAAGTTGCAACTTGCGTCGCGCCCAGGCCATACAGCTCTTTCTTGATTGCTCCAAGATTCAAGCCCTCGCTATATCTCAATGAGGTACAATATGGCTGCACGATATTTGCACCAGAGCATACCTACGAGACCGTACAAGGTTTATGGTCTTGACCCCACGAGTGGCTGCTATCTGAATAACGGCTTGCCCTACCTAAATTTAAAGTCATAAGCATTAGCCCAATACACAAATGCTTACCACTCACAGCGCTGTTTGCACCATTCTGGATTATCCAATCACCTTCTTTGAGGTCTACAAAATCTGAGAGCATGTTGTACGCTGTAGGCGGATTTATCTGTGGAAAAAACTTCAGTGATATAGCCCCGTAAGAACAGAGCAGTTTGCCAGTTCACAGTAATTGTAGCTGCCCCGACTTCACTTGCGCCCTCGGGAATCTGGATTATATCTTCCACCTGGACATTGGCCTGCGAGCGCCACGTTCCTGACTGCTCCTTTAGCATGACTACCCGATCGCCTTTCCTTATCCCCTTCACTCCGCTGCCCACTGCCATGATCTCCGCCAAACCCTCACTGCCAGCGACGAACACGTCTGAACGTTCGCCTAGAGTTGTAGCGGATGATATTCGAGGATAAAGATGGAAACCCTCAATACGATTGATATCTGAAGGGTTGATAGGTGATAGCAGGTATTTGACATTGACAGTGTTTGGGGCTGGATCCGATAAAGATGGGTAGCTGACTGCACGAACCACCGTAGAAGGAGTGCCGGTTGACTCGAAGATGAAAGCACGGTTATCTCTGAGATTGACAGACGTAGAGAAATGGCTGAAGGAGCCTTGTGTGCGAGAGATAGAATGGGCGACAGAGCGCACACTGAGCATGTTCAATATTATGGTGATGGTTCAAATTAACATCTACGCGCCGCCCAGGACGCGTGATAGGGGTTATGTAATTGTTTAGGGTCCGTCGACCCATGCCACATGATCATATACTTACAGTATGATACACAGCAACTCAATGAGATGCTTCAGGCACACCACTAGTATTACAAGATAAGAGATAGAGACAATGTTGAGGTAATAAAGAAGCAAATTAGGTCGGGGAAGTATGTAAATGTTCCAAGTGAAGCCAAAAGTGCAAGCATTATTATCCAGAAACAATCCGTCGCCCTCGTTCATTGCTAATCTTTGCCCCTGGGCCAAAGCGCTCTTGGAAGCTGATCATCTCCTCCATGAGCTCCTCCATCTGCTTCATCGTCGTAGCAGCTCCTCCAGTAAGGTCGGACTCAAACACTGTATGCCCGGTGCCATTGGGTCTGGTGGAATCCACAGCCATCGCGGTGCCATCCGCCGCTCCGCCGGATGCAGCATTTTCTCTGAGGGCTTTTTCCATCGCCTCTCTCCTTCTCCCCCGCTCCATTGCTCCGGCCTGTTCCTTCCCAACCCATTCCACAAGCGCGCGCACCCGCTTGTTCATATCTCCCACGCTCATCCGCTTACTCGGCCACTTTACTTTCGCGCCTCTCTCTAACCCAGTCTCCACACTTTCTCGCCCAACCCCGCTGGCGCGCACTTCGAGTGGTCGAGGCGTGTCGGTAGGCAGCATCGGCTCCAGATGCGCAAGATAGTCGGGAAGACCCCAGGATGTGAATAGAGGCTGCTGCGACACGGCGTATGCGTGCGAGTTCTTGTACGCGCGCGAAGTCTCTGCAGCTGAAGCTGAAGCTGCCATGGGCACCGCGTGGCTGCCGTGCTTTGTGGAGCCGTTAACACCGCTATTTGTCTGTCGCGTGCCGTGCTCGTGGGCCGCACTCGCACTAAGTGCATTGGCAGTTGACGGCGGAGGACGTTTCGGGGCAGGTCCTGGTTTTGCGCGGCTTTTATTATTTGGCCGAGCGCCTGTAAGATGTCACGTGAGTTTCATTTCCTATATGGACCAGATATGAGCGCGCACCTTCATCCGCTTCGCCGGTAGCAACTGGATCCTGAACCGCCGCTGTTTTACGCCCTCCTCGCGATTTTCGAGTTCCACTATTGCTTTTAGAGATTGGGCCAGCTGCTGATATTGATTTAGGAGGTGCGCTGATGGACTGCTCGTCATCTCGGGTTACGGCCAACCCTATGTGACCTTGGTCTGATGCACTTGAGGCAGAACGGGTTCGTTTTTTAGGGAGTCTGGATGAATGTCAGCGGTTAGTCAAAATGCACGGCGAAAGGGACTTACAAGTCATCTTCAGTCCTCTTTCTCTTTTTCTTGATTGGACCATCCTCGTCAGGCAGTTCAGCATTGCCATTGGCCCTAGGAGTGGCCGTGGTATGATCATATGCAGCCGCTTCCGCAGCAGTGGCTTCGATGATCTCCTTGAGACTCTCATCAAAAGCAGCGTCACGGCTATTCATCGTGTTTCGTCGCTTTGCCGGCTTCAACAAGTGAGATGGAGAGTGGGAACGAGACATGCGAGAGGTGGAGGAAGGGTTGTTGTTATTATGCGACGTTGCCGAGGATTGCCGGGCCTTCTTGGCCAGTGATCTGCAACGCGTAATATGAGCGTGGGTGTCAAATTGAGATCGGGATATGGTTACTTGAGAAGTTCCTGGTGTAGATCGGGCCGGCACTGTTCACAGTAGTAGTCGATGTTGGCCACCTGAGCCTCGTTCTCATAACCGACGCAGAGACCGTGTTGCCAGACGTCGCAAGTCTCACATTGCACCATAAACTCTCCCTCTTCATCGACTGTGGGAGTGAAACTAAGTAGTGTGATCGACGTCCTATGTTGCTACTCACCGGTACTCCCGCACACACACCGCGTCACGCTGGGCTCCTCTTCGCCTTCAACCGGAGCGACGACTGGCCCATTTGGGACATCGGAAGTTACTTCGACGACGATATCGGGATGGGTAGTCTGTTTTGCGCCGGTCTTTCGCTTTCCGCGACCGTTCACCCCGGCAGACACACTGTTTGGCGTCATACCATCCCCAACGCCATCGTCCATATCTTCCTGCTTTGGTCGCTTATTGCGACCACTGCTGTGAGAAGTAGATAGAGGGGGCCGTTGGTTGGAGTGTTGACCAGAGTTCTCTCTGCTGGGACGCGCAGGGGGTAGCTGAGACGTTTCACCAGGCGGGGAGGCTGGAGATTTGCTGGAGCCACTTGATTGATTTGAGCGGCGGCCTGAGCGACGTGTTTCCCTTGGGGATAAAGGGGGGCCCATGGCCAGAGTGTTTGCCATTGAGCAGGTAAGTGGGAGGTGGTGGAAGGGCAAGTACTGGTAAAGCAACCGTAATATTCTTGTTCCCGCCAATGTGAAGCGACACCCAAATCCGCTTGAGGTGGTTTTTCTCGCTGCGCTCTACCTGCCATCCCCGTCGATATCCCTAAATCTGCCTTGTGGCGATTTCTTATATTCTGGTGGATGTCTATACGAAGGTGTAAGCTTTTAAATGCGGAGTTCGGCTTGCTGCTGGGGAAGAATAGAGGCCCAGGGTAGATCTTCCCTGGACTGCATCGACAACCATATCTTTTCACTCCAATCGAGGTACGTTGGTTATCCATATATATACCATTAGTATCTCCCAACCTATTCAACTCATATCCTCGACCCCAGCCTCGACCTGCCTCGACATTCACAGAATTGAGTGTGGACACCGAGTCGGCCGGACCGTTTACCCCGCCCTAATTCCTAGGAGTATCCGCGATCGAGTCACCTTGACTTTTTACCGTCATGTCACCTTCAGCTACCCTCGAGTATTCGTCCAGTGCGCCGCAGCCCATCAGTTACCCCCGTCTACTATCCCACCATCTTTTAGCGTCCAAAAGACCTGATTATCTGCGCTTGATCCTGACATCCAAGGTATACGAGATCATCAAAGAAACCCCTCTGGTGCTCGCAACAAACCTCAGCGCAAAACTAGGCAATCAGATATGGCTCAAGCGCGAGGACCTTCAAGAGGTCTTCAGCTTCAAGATCCGGGGTGCATACAACTTCATGGCAAGTCTCACCGATGAGGAACGGTGGAAGGGCGTAGTCACCTGCAGTGCCGGTTAGTGTGCGTACTTGCTGCCAAGACCGCGGCCAGTCCGAATCCATCCATACAACTGTGATCTGACGCATGGCTGTAGGCAATCACGCACAAGGAGTCGCACTCTCTGGGGCACGCCTTAATATTCCTTGCACGATCGTCATGCCTCGCGACACACCATCCATCAAGGTCCGCAACGTCGAGCGGCTTGGTGCGAAGACTGTGCTCTTTGGGGCCGATTTTGACGAGGCTAAGGCCGAATGTGCGCGGCTCGCAACTAGTTATGGACTCGTCTTTGTTCCGCCATACGATGACCCACTCGTCATTGCTGGCCAAGGGACTGTCGGGATGGAGATCCTCAAGCAAATGTCTGATTCTGAAAACATCGACGGCATCTTTGCCGCAGTTGGAGGCGGTGGCCTAGTTGCGGGCATATGCGAGTACGTCAAGCGGATTGGAAGCCCCAAAACGCGCGTCGTAGGTGCAGAGACGTTCGACGGTGATGCAATGGCCCGAAGTCTAGCCAAAGGCGAGCGAGTCACGCTCGACGAGGTTGGCCCTTTTAGCGATGGGACTGCTGTCAAGATTGTCGGCGAAGAGCCGTTCCGAGTTTGTCACGAACTCCTTGACGAGGTTGTAAAAGTAGACAGTGATGAGCTGTGTGCGGCTATCAAAGACATCTTTGAAGGTGAGTAACGGACCATTCTCTCGACGACCGCCAAGACTCATAGTGAATCGTAGAGACACGGTCTGTTACAGAACCAGCTGGTGCACTTGCGTTAGCGGGCTTGAAGCGCTATATCGTGAACAATAAACTCATTGGTGCAGAAAAGCGCTTCGTAGCCGTCGTTAGCGGCGCCAACATGAACTTCGATCGTCTCCGTTTCGTAGCCGAGCGCGCTGAGTTGGGTGAAGGGCGCGAAGCATTGCTCAGTGTCGACATACCCGAAAAGCCAGGAAGGTGAGTGCCATTTATCTTCTATATGGCTTAGTGCGCGATCTGACCGGCCAATCTATTAGCTTCGTGGCACTGCACAATACTATACATCCACGAGCAACGACTGAATTCATATACCGCTTCAACCTACCCACTATCGCGCGGGTTTTCATCTCCTTCAAGCTGCAGACGATCGAGCGCGCAACTGAAGTCGCAGGCGTGCTCGCTGCGCTCTCCAAAGCCGGGATGACGGGGTACGATATTAGTGATGACGAGCTGAGTAAGAGTCACGCGCGTTACATGATTGGAGGAGCACCAGTGCTAGATCACGAACGCATGTTTCGCTTCGGTGTGTTTCTTTGATGCGTGCTTGCTGGCTGGCGCTAATGCGACGTCTTAGAATTTCCTGAGCGCCCGGGGGCGCTGCGCAAGTTCTTGCTAGGTTTACAAACAGGGTGGAACATCTCCCTGTTTCACTATAGAAATCATGGCGCTGGTGTGTCGCTTTTATCCTGTTTAGACTGGACTGTGTTGACATGCAAATTTCAAGATCTTGGAAAAGTGCTCGCAGGGATCCAGGTACCCCCGAATGAGTCTGGCGAGTTCGAAAACTTTCTCCAGACCCTCGGATATCCGTATGTGGAGGAGACAGAAAATGAAGTTTATAGGCGATATTTCAGGGCATAGTACATGTTGAGAGCAAGGGGCATGTAACTCAGTGTCTCACTAATTGCAATGTGAAGGAATCGAGGCAGATCAAAACGAGGCCAAATCACAATTCACTTTCGAGCGGGATCCCGGCTGTTAGATGTAAAAAGGCACATAGTTCCATCAGGAGCTGCCTGTGCTGTGCTTTATACAAGACATGTCAGCAGGACAATGGTCGATTCGGTGTTCGTTGCGCAACCAATGAGATTTTAGCGCGAGATGGAATATATCACAGATCTTGTGACCGGGCTGTCGGCCTCGGCACAAAGGGATTGCAAAATGCCAAGTTACGACTCGTCTATTCATTGAAGCCTCGTGTGCACAAGAATAACCGCGGAGACGGTACACGGGACATTGGTTCCATCGCAGTACCGGGAATACTCCACGTTGGTTCTAGAGTTATGGTACAATCTCGGGAGTGCGTGGAGGGTGTATTGCTAGTGGTAACTTCGGGGGAATGAGCTCCTTGCGCGCTATAGATGGGGTAGGAGCACACACCGTGTCTCTAATGATGGTGCTCCGGCTTCTCCTTGGCCTGCAGATAGAAGTTGTCTACCACAACATATGCAGTAAATGCGACGACAGCGATTCCGAAGCCGGGGAACATGCTAGATATCATTGCACGGTTGGAGAATACCGGGTGCTTGCGCCAGGCCTCACGTTTGGCCCAGGGATCACGAAAGAGCGAAGGTGGGTTAGACATCTAATTTTCAGCAATCAGTGTAGCCAAAATGTGCTGTATGATTCATGCTGACCTTCGTGTTGCCTTCCTGTGTGTTGGTAGTGTTCCTGGAGACTGTCAGTCTTCGTGCCGTTTGCCGCTTGGGGTCACGGTGTCAGTGTGTTCAGGGTGGGCTGTTTTTACTTCACGAAATTCTACCAAAAGAAGGCAACCCAGCCCAATCACCCCAGCTTGCTTCCCACCACAACGTTGTGCCCTCCATTGCTTCCAGGGTCTTTCTTTTCATCCTTGACGAACTGCGGAATCCGGTATAATAATGTCTACAGACTCTGCCATGATGTCGGACGACGACCAACCGCTCATTACGAAGGCGGATCTCATAGGCCACGACCAAACCATCCCCATCAATGTCAACGGCCATGTTAATAGCGCAGGCAAGCAGGAGACCTTCATGAGTGAAGATGATGACGACGACATGCCTCTGGTACGTTGATCTATTGTAATGCACGCGACGCGCCTTGAAGTCTGATCGCCATACATACAGTCTCAGGTCACAGGTACAAAGTCTGAGGCCGCCACGCCCGTCAAACCTCTGGGCAAACGCAAACGGCCCGTATATGCAGAGTCTTCTAGTGAGGAAGATGTACCACTAGCATCGTCTCCTGCAAAAGCTAGGTCCGCGGCAGTGCCAATGCCCGGCGCGACTAAGGCCACCACTACGCATGCCACGAATGGGAATGGAAAGGTCAAGAAGGAAGAAAGTGAAGAGGATGACTATGGCGAGAGTGATGACGAGCCCATTGTCAAGAAGCGCGCGTCGAATGGCAAGGCGAAAGCCAAGGCGCCCGCTAAGAAGAAGGTCAAGAAAGAGGAGAGCGGTTCCGACGCCGAGGACGATGAACCTATAAAGAAGAAAGCGCGCGCTCCGAAGATGAAGAATCTCAAGTTAGAGAGCGATGTCGAGATGGACTCTGATGATCAGCCTATGAAGAAGAAGGCTCAGAAGAAGGCGCCCGGGAAAAAAGTTAAGAAGGAAGAGGACGCGTCTGGGTCGGACATGCCAAAGAAGAACGGCAAGGTGAAGAAAGAGGCTCTATCTTCTCCGAAGAAGAACGGCAAGTCGAAGGAGGAGGCAGAAGAGGAGGAGGTTTACAGGTGGTGGGAGGCGCAAGGCGGTGATGTCGATGGCGATGGCACAGAGAAGTGGCAAACCTTGGTTCACAACGGAGTCATCTTCCCTCCCCCGTACGAGCCACTTCCCAGTAC
Source organism: Athelia sp. TMB (assembly GCA_014898675.1). Lineage (NCBI taxonomy): Eukaryota > Fungi > Basidiomycota > Agaricomycetes > Atheliales > Atheliaceae > Athelia > Athelia sp. TMB. The sequence goes on along the minus strand of JACXVL010000050.1, from coordinate 35,471 downwards.
CGTCAAGATGAAGTATAATGGTGAGCCTTGTTGATCATCCACTTTGCCACTCCATCTAATATTCTTCATAGGCAAGACTGTTAAACTCCCCCCAGCCTCTGAAGAAGTTGCTGGCTTCTACGCGGCGATGATTGAGACAGACCACGCTCAGGACAAGACCTTTAACAAGAACTTCTTTGAAGACTTCAAGAAAGTTCTCAAAGAGCATCCTCCGGTACGTCATGCTGTTCCAAGTATTTTCTCGACTCACTTCTTGCTAGCTTGATGGAACCAAAATTACCAACCTTGACATGTGCGACTTCCGTCCTATGTTCGAATATTTTGCGGCCGAGAAGGAGCGGAAGAAGGGGTTGACCACAGCCGAGAAGAAGGAGCTCAAGAAGCAGAAGGACGAGCTCGAGGAGAAATACACTACGTGTCTTCTTGATGGTCGCAAGGAAAAGGTCGGCAACTTCAGAGTGGAACCTCCTGGCTTGTTCAGAGGACGCGGCGAGCACCCGAAGAAAGGCGCCCTCAAGGTCAGAACTCCTCCCTCAATGTCAAATCTTTGAAACAAGAAGTCTAACACGCCCGTTGCCAGCTGCGTGTGCGTCCTGAAGATATTACCATCAATATTGGCAAAGGCGTTCCCATACCAATTCCCAATATGCCTGGCCAGTGGAAGTCAGTCCAGCATGATCAGACCGTCACGTGGCTGGCCAACTGGACTGAGAACGTAAATGGCAACTACAAGTATGTGTTCCTTGCAGCCGGCAGCTCGCTCAAGGGCCAGAGCGATATGATGAAGTTCGAAAAGGCGAGAGAGCTCAAGGTACGTATTAGCACGTCGTCTATGACACCTGGGTTGACTTGTTGCGTGCAGAAACACGTCGACCGAATCCGCGCGGACTATAATTCAGACTTACGGAACAAGGTCATGGCGGACCGCCAACGTGCCACTGCCATGTACTTCATCGATCGCCTAGCCCTTCGAGCTGGTAACGAGAAAGGCGAGGACGAAGCGGACACAGTCGGCTGTTGCTCGCTTCGATGCGAGCACGTTACCCTGGAGCAGCCTAACTTCATCGTCTTTGACTTCTTAGGTAAAGACTCGATCCGATACTACAACCGCGTCGCCGTAGACAATCAAGTCTTCAAGAACATCCGTATCTTCAAGGAAGGCAAAGAGGATGACGATAATCTTTTCGACCGCGTCACGGTATGTTTGATTTGATATTGTGGAAGTTGTAGATAGTTGACACCGAAGCACAGACATCCTTGATGAACAAACACCTAGCCTCGTACATGAAGGGCCTGACAGCCAAGGTTTTTCGTACATACAATGCATCTATTACTTTCCAGCAGCAATTGGACGAAGGCACACCCAAGAATGCTTCCGTGCAGGAGAAGCTGAACGCGTACAACAATGCCAATCGTATGGTGGCCATTCTTTGTAACCATCAACGTGCTGTCCCCAAGACACATGATCAGTCTATGGGTAAATTAATGGACAGGGTAAGTTTACTTGATTCCAGCAATAGAGTACCATCTAACGGCGGGTCAAATCACAGGTCCGAGGACTTAAGTACGAACGCATGAAGCTGCGTCATGTGCTATTCGCCCAAGACTCCAAGTTCAAGAAGCAGAAGAACTTGGCTGGAGATGAGTCCGATATTGATGATGACTGGATTGCGGCCCATGAGGAGGAGATGAAGACAAAAGAGATCGAGAAAACAGAGAAGAAGTTTGCCAAAGACAACGAGAAACTTGTTGAGGACGGTAAACCCGCAATGAAAGACAAAGAGCTCAAGGAGAAGCTTGATGTCATCAATGAGGATTTCAAGCGGTTGAAGAAAGAACGAGGCACTAACAAGGCGACCTTGAAACGAGACCGCCCATCCGAAAAGATCATAGAGCAGATTGACAAGCTCGACGAAAGAATCAAGACGTCGAAGTTACAGATCGAAGACCGCGAGGCTGGCAAGGAAGTCGCACTGGGCACCAGGTATGGACGATTCGCATGAAATGCATGCTGGATACTAACGTCAAGTGTTTTATAGTAAAATCAATTATCTCGATCCGCGGTACGTAAAAAATCATCCCTCTTCGAGCAAAGATGCTCACTTACTCTTAGAATCACTGCTGCATGGTGTAAAGAGCATGACGTACCTATCGAGAAGATATTCTCGAAGACACTTCTCATTAAATGTTAGTTAATCCAATCCTCTGCGCCATTCACTACTGACTTGCTCTTTGCAGTCCCATGGGCCATGGAAGTAGACACGGAATGGAAGTTCTAATTCATCACGGACTGCCTCTCGCAGCTGGACCTGCCGTTCACTTTTAATTATAAACTGCATCACCATTCAAGGACAAGTCTCTCACATTCAAGAACCCTCGCATAGCATGTCCCTTTGTATCATCCAGGGCTGTCGATAGTATTTTCATAGCATGTTAGTAGAGTAAATAATATTGTGCTTGTTGCTGTCTTTTGGGCCTTTCTTAGCTTCCAGCAGATTCCAGTGTGCGCAGTTCGTGTTCTTGCACAGAGTTGGCGGACCCTCAGACTCTGTTGACGTGGACCTTTTATACAAGACATAAGCACATGTCTGAGCTCAGGTCCCTTTAACTCCTCCACCTCATCCCCTTCATCCAGCGCATCATCATGAGCAGGGTAGCTTCATTAAACGTCCGTGCACCCGTAGCGTCGCGTACATCCTTTTCTGCACTCCAGGTAGAGTCTGCGGGCGAGGAGAGTGAAGAAGAAGAGGTCGTTGAGGAGGAAGCGCCTACCAGCGGGTATGTCGCCCGTCACTCACGCGTCGCCACATACGCTAATGTATATCGCATTATAGGGAACCGGCTAAGCCAACAAAGTCTGCTCTCAAGAAAGCTCAAAAGCTGGCGCGTATTGAGCGCAAAAAGCAGGAAAAAGCCGCCAAGGGAAGAAATTCATCTCAAACGTCACTTTCACCATCCCCGGCACCGTCCCCTGCACCTCCTGAGCCTTCGGTGAAAATCGTCCCGGAGCCCGCATATGAGCCCATCAAAGTGCCAAATGCTGACTACGAGATCACACCGGCGGTCGTACATGAAGAAGCCCCACACAAGCCTGCGCCGGAGCCCACGCAAGCAGAAGTGCACCACTATGACCACGACGTGTTTTCAAGTCCCGAGCCGTCCTATCCAACTTCTATGGAAACCTCTGGACGCAACTCTCCTGAACCGGCCGAGGATACGCAAGGGTCGGATAAGCTGAACAGCGAATTGCAGCTTGCTTTACAAAACAAGCTGGCTCAGCAAGCAGAGGCAGAGCGCACAAAGAAGAAACAAAACTTCCTCACTCGCACATTATGGGGCTTGGTCATGATTGGAGGATTTGTCGGTGCGCTTGTTCTTCAACTATCTTGGAGCCACAACTAACGAGACGCTGACTTTTCAGGCTTACTCCTTATGGGGCACGCCTACATGATCATGCTCGTCATGCTTTGTCAAACACTAGTTTATCGCGAAGTAACAGCGCTATTTTCGCTGAGGAATGCCGTATCAGAGTCCGGTGAGGTCCAGGAAGTACCAAAGGGCAAGAAAGACCCGTGGAGCAAGACTCTCAACTGGTACTTCTTTGCTGTCACGAACTACTTCCTTTATGGCGAGACTCTCATCTATTACTTCAAGGTATGTCCCTTTTTACTTTTCCCGCCGATACCCATAGTTTAACGAGTATGCAGCATGTCGTATTCGCAGACGCACAATTGCTGCCGTTCGCGACGAACCACCGCATCATCAGCTTCACCCTCTACACGATCGGATTCGTCGGATTTGTCATGTCACTCAAGAAGGGCTACCTCAAGCAGCAGTTTGGTCTTTTCTGTTGGGTACACATGAGTCTCCTGCTCATTGTTGTGTCTTCCCACTTCATCATGAACAATATCCTTGAAGGGCTCATCTGGTTCTGGGTCCCCGCTTCTCTCGTCATCTGCAACGATGTCTTCGCTTACTTCTGGGGAGTGACCATCGGGCGCACACCGCTCATCAAGCTTTCTCCCAAGAAGACGTTGGAAGGCTTCGTTGGCGCCTTCTTCAGCACCATCATCTTTGGTGTCATTTGGGGCACGTACTTCGCCCGCTGGAACTACATGATTTGCCCAGTCCATGACTTAGGTGTGAGTGCATGGAGCGGCATGCAGTGCCAGCCGAACCCAGTTTTCCTGTGGCGCGAGTGGGCAATTCCTGCACCCTTGAATGTGGTGGCAAGCGCAGTGGGCTGGTCGGCTCCGACTATCAATTACACCACATACCAGATCCACCTGCTGCTCCTTTCATGCTTCGCCTCGCTCGTGGCTCCGTTCGGCGGGTTCTTCGCGTCCGGATTCAAGCGCGCATTCAATATCAAGGATTTCGGACACAGCATTCCCGGCCATGGAGGGATGACTGACCGCATGGATTGCCAGTAATTCTCTTCTCTTTCCCGCAGCAGACTTAAACACTAACGACTATGCAGGTTCCTCATGGGTGTGTTCACATACGTCTACTATAGCAGCCTCATCCGCGAACACCATGTCACGCCCGGTGCCATACTGCAGCTCATTGTGAGCGGTTTGACGGTAGATGAACAGCTCGAGCTTTTGGGCGAGTTCAAACAGTATTTGCGTGGCCAAGGCATTCCCGTATGAGATTGTTTCAAGGAGATTTAAGGACTATATATTTCGGCTTGGATCTGCATACATATATGACAGTCTTAATCTTAATACACATTGTTTCGAGACCAGTCAGACAATGCGATGGATGCAATGAGTTTTGATTTTAGCATGATTGTGTGGTGCAAACATGATCATAACATAGAGCCGAATACAGGAATGAAGAAGTAAACATCCAGCGTTTATGATCTGGGCTTCTCCTGCACCGATGTAAAGCATAATCAGCGAAGGAGGGTGTGGACAAATCGGATCGAGACGAACCTTCTTCTCCTTCCACAACGCAAGCAGACCAACTCCTGATACCTTGACGACCTTGAATCGTACACCCGGAATATCACCCTTTGCCTTTCCGCGACGACCGAAACCAGAAATGAGGACCTCGTCGTTCTCATCGACAAAGTTCAGGCAACCATCGTTCTAACCCGAGAAACACCCAATCAGTCTCATCCCTCAATCTGAAGCACGACACTCCAACGTGCAGGGTCTACTCACAGGCACGAAAGCGGTGACCTTCTTTCCGTTCTTGATCAGCTGCACCCTCACACACTTCCGGATGGCAGAATTGGGCTGCTTGGCCTCAACGCCGACCTTTTCGAGGACGATGCCCTTCGCATGCGATGATCCTCCTGTGGGCGAGGTCTTGTAAATGTTACCTAGAGCCCGCTTCTTGTATGTTTTGTCCGCCTGCCCTGCTCTATGAGTATTCAGTGCTCCGATTGTAAGGACTCCGAATGCGCACCCATCGGTTTTCACGGCGGTCGTTGCGAAGCTTGCGCGCGGCTTGCAGTCCACGAGGTTTGTTTGCTAGATGCCTGGATCAGCGAGACGGCATAATTGGGTATCGGCGATGATGGCTTACAGCCCATTCTTGAAGGTCGTCGAGCGGAAGTGCAGGCGCACGATAGTGACTAGCAGAGCCATTGACGTACAAACTCCGAGCTGTATAGCTTCTCACAATCACATGACTAACCATTATTTGTGCCTTCTTTTCTGTCTACATTTTTTTTTTTGCATGTCCTTCATTTCGCGGTTGATTTTCTCTTGCAAGGCTGCATAACTCATTCCCCGTGTTACCGCTTACCTCTCTACTCGCATATTCCTCAAATTCTCCAGCTTCAGCGGCATTCATACATCACCTATTGATTATACCATTTTATGCCAGTAGAAGAAAATTGCAATGAGCTTGCCTTTCAATCACCGGAGTGACGCTTATCATCACATTCTCGCCGATCAAAGGCCCATGCCAGCCTGCCAGGCCTTATCTCTCTGTATCCTCTGGATAAGATCCGGCAGTCAGTTCTTTTAGACTCATAAGCCTCCAAAGAGATAACTACTCCTCATCTTCAATTTAAACATGTCCAACTCACCGGAGATTCAATACTACGAGCATGGCCGCTTCCGTGTCGCAGGTGGCATTATACCTAATGCCAAAACTGCATATTGTACATATGGCAACCCCAAGAACCCATGCATTGTATTCCCAACGTGATCCCATTCATCACTCTGTCGAAAGGGGTGATCTAATGCTCTTCCTTGACACCCAGGTGCTACGGTGGCAAGCTTGATAGTAAGTACTTTCCTTAATCAAGATACCCCTCTAAGGGCGGTTAGATACTGGTTTGCTAGGCCAGGAGTACTTGATCGGAGAAGAAAAGACGCTCGATCCTAGCAAGTATTTCATTGTCACGCCCGCATTATTCGGCAATGGAGAGGTGCGTTGCGAAACCTTCAGCATGATAGCATCGGGCTAAAACTAAAAATCTCACAGTCCTCATCCCCATCGAACACCGTAAATACTCACTTCAAGCGTGATATGCTCTCTCGCTGACCTCCAGATAAGCCTGCGCCATACAACGGGCCATATTTCCCATCGGTCTCCTACGAGGACAACATGTTAGGCCCGTTATCAGAATCCACAAGCCAGCTTCCTGACCTTTTCGTAGTCGCGCGCAGTATGCAGTGCTGACTAAACTGGGGGTGAATAAAGTTCGCTGCGCTATTGGATTCTCGATGGGTGGCCAGCAAGCATACTATTGGGCGGTCATGTACCCTGATTTTGTCGAAAAGTACGGCCTCTCTCGCATCAAGTCACTCATTCGCTTGGCTGACTCGTTTCGCTTGCCAGATACGTGGTGCTCTGTGGTTCAGCCCGCACGAGCCCGCATAACATCTGCTTCCTGGAGGGGCCGAAGGCCGCGCTCGTCGCATCGAAAGACTTTGATAACGGCCACTACAAGTCGACTCCGCAGCACGGCATACGTGCATTTGGGCGCGTATACAGTGCGTGGGCATATGGGCAGACAGTGAGTCTTTCCAGTTGTCGCCGGTTGGCCTCGATATTCTCTGACCTGCCTGTTAGTGGTACCGCGAGCACGGTTATCTGCACGACTCCAAGTACATATCGCTTGAGACATTCCTTCGGGAAGAATGGGAGGCGGGTTTCCTTGAGTCTTGGGATGCAAACGACATGCTCGCGCTGCTACATACATGGCAGCAGGGGGATGTCTCCTTGGTGCGCAACAATGGCGACTACGCGACATGCTTGAAGGAGATCAAGGCAAAGGGATTGATCATGCCATGCAAAACCGATTTGTACTTTGCAGCGCGTATCAAGTCCTGCCTCACCAGAGAATACAGGCAGCTAATTTAATTTTTTGCAGCCGGAAGACAGCGAAATCGAAGTTTCGTACCTCGGTGCCACCGCAAAACTCGTCGTGATAGATTCGATTTGGGGACATATGGGTAGGTTTCAAGCTGGTACATCTGAAAGCTAAATGCTGATCGTGGAGTATTGACAGCTGGTGGTGGGAGTAATGATAAAGACGATGAGTTCATCAAGTCGCAGGTTCGGGCGTTCCTAGACGAGGCGTGAATGCACAAAGCAGTATATCTGCAGTTGCGAGGGAGGGGAAAAATCTCGTGCGGTATTTCGCGAAGACCTGGGGCGAGCTAGCATTGAAAATAAGTAGGCATGCGTGTATTGAAATTGTAACATTTGAATCACTTGATTCGACTGGTAGGACAGGATTTGGGAGCGCGCAGGTTTATATGATACTTTGCTAGCATTACACAAACTACCATCTGCGTGTATGGGCTAGCATGCGAGCCCTGCTGAGCGATGCTGGTCCTATAAGATACCAAATAAGGGGATAATTATATCACAAATCGTATGCGCCTAAAGGACTGCAGTGAGCCAGCTCACAAACCAGCAACATTTTCTGCTTACCCGAATAATTATGTATTGGGGGAAATATTTCCCTCCTCATCCAGCCTTGCCACCTTGATAATGCCTCTCTCGAACGCGCGCGGGAAGGTATCCTGGATCCATTCCATAGCACCAACTCCAAAGATATGGTCCTCGAACCCTATTACAAATTTCTGCAGTCGCGAGTAGTTGGGCCGTTCCAAGACGTCATCTACCTCCTCCCACTGTAGTTTGTCCAGGTCGTCGACATGGCGCATGCGCAGACCAACGATGACAATGCGGATGCTTGGTGTAGTCACTTTGGCCAGGAGACGGGGGAAGCGAGAGCCCTGGCGGCCATTCACTTGAAGCGAGTGGATGGAGAAGACCTGGAGCTTGGGGTTACAGACAAACCAGTCATAAAATGTATCTGCAGTGGCAGACGAGTTATCATTAGCCGGAGTAGAAAGGCCAGTCTGGTTAGAGTATTCATACCTTGAGACTGAGCGTCGGCGAATGACCGATTCTGAAACCCAACTGCAAGCACATGCAGATCTCCCAGAGATTGTAGGTCACTCGCGATCTTCTTTGATGCAGGCTCCTCTATGTCATAGAGCCTTATGGCTCTAAATTCTGACAGATTTGACCCAGACAGTAGCCATGAGAGTGGTGCACAATCTGTGGGGCACCCCACCACCAACATCGATTTTATGCGAGGAGAATGGGCAGATGTCTGATTATGAACTGAGACCTGGTTTGCAGAGTAACATATTTTTGTTCTGACGAATTTTAAATGCTGCAAATTAGAACAGCCCTCTAGGATTCTCGAGAGTACTGAACGGTTGGCGAAGATACAATCATAGAAGAACAACCAGGTGAGGCTAGCAAACGCGCCCAAGAAGGACGAAGTAGCTTCCCAAGTTCTAACGTCCCATACGGAGCTATAAAAAACAACCGATCTGACGTTGGGAAGCGCGCCGAGGGTCGGGAGGACATAATTTAGACCACGACCTTCCCAGTCTTCAAAGCATTCCAGGTCTATGCGCCTGATGAAAGGTGCGATGGTTGAGTGGGGAGCGTCGAGAAGCATTGCGAGCGAGAATATTTTGCCTGATGACTTCTCGCGCAAGTCTAGAGTCCCAAACTCGTTGTAGCGGCTTCTTATAAGCCACGACTTCGCGACGAGGCTACAGGAATCAAGTCTCAGGCCCTCGTCGAATCTGCGAGTTCAAATTCGGTATGAGTCAGCCGATGCAGAGGCATAGATGATATTAATCATACGTAGCATCGATAATAGCTTCATAGATCTCGACAGGGAGATAATGCATGGGCTAACAAGTTGGTGGTTGAGACAAGAATCGGGATTTCACCTGATTCCGAGTCCGCGTTGACTGGCCAGAGCTGGCCAGCGTCGTGGGGGAGCAAGCGGTCACGGTGCCCTGCAGTGCCACTGCCACACCACTAGTACTACCGGACAAAACTCTTCGGGGATTGCCGCATACATCAAATCTTCGCGTCAGCTTCATCTTCAAATCAACTACCAACACCCCTATGCTTTGAAAGAAAGGGACGATAAAGCTGGTATAAAAAGTATACCTGCTCCAAGAGGACTGAACTGGAACACTCTCGTCAGCCTTGCCTCCCGCTTGGTTTTTGAAAACACTTCTGTGGCTGATTTTTGAATGCTACGCATAGCTGCAACTCAACGATACCGCTGCTCAGTTATCAAACCTCGTTTTTATCGACGCACCATGGCCTCCCAAACCCCCGTGCTTTCTGCAAGCGAGCAGCGTAAATGGAACAAGGTACTCCATCTTCTATGCAGTAGTTGTCCTCTGCGTTGAACTTTGCACACAGATGAGCGAGCATATGGATTACTTTCATCAGGGATTCAAGCGAAATTGTAGGCTGTATTCTTTACACCACCCACCGGGGTTTCGGTTGATTCTGGTGATCAGTTAACAGCATCTACGAGGTTTGTATGTGATGAGACATCACACCTCTCTCGACCAATGATGCAATCTTCAGATGGCCGATGGCTCCTTCAACAAATACGGTCTATCACTTCCACGCTTTTTGAGGCAAGCCTCTGACATGATTAGTCGTTAGTGGATGCATGGCTGGAATGCTGCAATTCACCTAATGAAATTCCAAACAGACCTGAACACACATCATTCAATCGAAGAAGCATATATATTCCCCAAGTTGGCTGTGAAGATGCCAGCTTTCAAGGGTGAACATCTCAAGTCACACAAAGGCATCCATAAAGGTAAGAAGCTTGATCCAACTATATTTTTGCTCCGAAATCTTGAAAAATTATGCAGGGCTGGACGAGTATGACCTACTTCACGCAGATATTCTTCCGCTGAAGTAAATCCACAGGCTTGAAATCCTCATCAAGAAGTACAAGGATGACCCGACTTCGTATGATCCTACTGAGCTGAGGGCATGCCTCGATGGTTTTAGGGAGGTCCTCTTCCGGCACTTGGATGAGGAGGTTGGTATTCTTGACATTCTGCAAATATTTTACTATACTCACTTCACAATATATTCATAGGTGGCTGACTTGCAAGGCGAGAATCTACGGAAATATTTCACGCTAGCAGAAGTAGAACGCATTCACATCTAATCTTGATAATGATTAGCTGGCACCGTTGTGTGAATGCACGCAGCGCGTCGACCGTCTGCTGCAATACATAAACAAGGCTACAATATCAAATAGTGAAAGGGATAGAGTAAATCCATCGTCCATCCGAATACACGATACGCCAATACGAAGTACATACATATGAAGCAAGGCAAGGCTATGGGAGCGGTCCGACAGAAGAAAGTAACTGCATAGATTATCCGTGGCCAGAATATCATTATAATACTCGATTCTCCGCTGAAGCAGGTAGAGGCGGGTCGACACGCTCCTGTTGACTATGCTGCTCTTGTCCGTGTCCGTGTGCACTCTCTATCTCGTTCCGTCGCCGGCGCGCAAACCTGAGATATCGAGAGAAGCGACCTTGAGGCTGCGGGTTGTCATGCGGGGTGTAAGGACTCGGAGAGTACTCCGAGTGCGGAGCAGTGCCGTACGACTCCTCAGATTCGCCTGCCATCATGGTCTCAAGCGCTTGGAAATCTACCATGCAAGTCAGAACATATTGATGAACGTCAAATGTATGCCAGTGGCATACCTTGTCTACAGATAGGGCACGAGCTGGATAGCTCCAAAAGCCACGGATCGACGCACTCTTGGTGGAAACGGTGCTTGCCCTCACAAGGCAGCAGGCGTAGGTCATCGCCCTCCTCAAAGTCTACTATGCAGATGGGGCACGTCTCTGTGCCAATGGCCGCGGGAACAACGTCTTCCACTTTACCTCCCAAATCATTGGGAATCTGCAGTCGTGGAACTGGAGGTGCCGTGCCGCCGCTTTGCGGTCTGGAAGGACCTGCTGGCGGATAAGATGCCCTGCTCATCCGAGAGCTGCTGGCGCGCGGGCGGTCGTTGGGCCTTGCGTCAGTGACATCGGCCTCAACATCATCAGGAATTCCCTGGTGGTTATCATCTTTCCCATCACCGCGCTCAATCATCTGGAGTGGCACATCCATAACATCCCATTCAGCATCGGGTCCGTACGATTGTGGGCGGGACTCGATGTCTTTAGGGACGATGACGGGCGACTCGTTCGGGTCCGCGGAAGAGCGGTTGAATTTGACGATAGGGAATGTGTCGAGGATGGCACGCGTGAGCCCACGTGCGCGGCTTTGACCGCCGCCATTGTAGCTGTCGCCGTCGTGATAACGCCCGCCTCGAGGGCCATATCGATCTGGGTGACGAAGTGCTCGCACAGCCTAAACAAATAGAATCAGATAAGGTGAATTAGGAATACCGGGAGCTGACTTACGCCCATGACAATCACGCCCACAAAGAGCGCCGATACACAGCCCGTGATCGCATAAAGAATGATCCTAATCAGCGGTCAGCATCAAAACCATTTGAGGATAGTGAAAACAAACATAGCCACGCTGGTGCCCTTTGTTGAGCTGGTGGTTGAGCCACTGCCACCATCGCCATCACCGTCGCCGTCTCCCCCACCATTGGGGTCTGTGGCGTCGAAGGCGGTGAGCGTGGCATATATGTACCCAGGAGCCGCTGGCTGGTGCTTTGTAAAAGATTGGTTGACAATGGAGGCCGATTCGTTCAATTTTGCAGCGTCGAAACTACCGTAAATCGATTCGTTCTTCGTGCCGAATTGGCCGAACTGGTATTGTATTAAGCTACAAGAGGTCAGTGGAAGCTCAAATTAAAGAGCAGTAGACTCACTTGGCGATAGAAAGCTCCTCCGTGGTGAAACTGAAAGCATGGTTATTAGTGTTTGAAGGATAAAGTAATAGTTATAGCCTACATATCCATTATTTGATTGAATGTGGCTGGATCCGCATATGCGGGGTTGATCAGACATGCCTGAGAGTACTGAGAATATAGAAGGGCAGCAACGGCTCCTGACCCTTGGGCATAAGTAAATATGTCGGTTTCGTTGGAGGAGTTTGTAGTATTGGCATCGCATGAAACGAGAGCTATCCATGGCGTAAAGGCTGGAGGCAAAGATCAGCTATATGTCGGAGAATGAAGGAAATGAAGCTCACAGGTTTCGTTGGTCATCATATCCTCAGAGTAGTGAACGAGAACGCCCTGGTCTACTCCCTCACTGTAAGCCCCTTGAAGCTGATAGCTAACGTGCGTCTCGAGGGATCTACGGCAGGTCAGAGGAGGTCATTCCAAGGTGATAGCCATACTCACCCATCAGCATACCACTGTAAGAGCAGATTCGATAAGCTGGAAGAGTTTATGTTATGGATGCCTGTTGTGTCATTGGTGGGCAGAGCGGGTATGTATGCGTAAACGCCGAGGACGCCAACAAGCAGCCAGACAAGAAGGGCGGTGGGGAGCATCTTGCAGAAGCTGGTCGGGACCATCCTGCGAAGATGGACGTTAGTTGGGAACAACGTATGGCGTGGGCGCCGTCCTGCAGTCAACGTCGTGTTCTCGATCGAAATGCAATGCCGGCCCCCTGCCGCGTTCCAGCCGCGCCCTCAATTTAGGCTGCCGGCCGGCATTGAAATGCGCAGCATGCACGAGACTAGACGGGACCTGATAAATTAGCGCTGACGAGACTATCCGCATATCATAATCGTGTGCAAGATTCAGACATAGCCTCGCTGCGCTATGGCCATCAGATCAAAATGAGCAAACAAAAACAGGGCATATGCTTATTATACGAGTACTCTTATGACATATTGGCTGTCTACAACTTTGAGCTATGCTCGTCTTTGATTCTGACGATAACTTTACCCCACGTTTCACGCCTTTCCAAAGCCTCAAGGCCCTGTGAGAGGTCCTTCAACGGGAAGACTTTGTTGAATACAACCGGCGTCGCTTTGCCAGATGACAATAGTCTATAAAACATATCAGCCAAGGGAAAAGCTGGAACAAAAAGTATGCATACTCAAGCAAAGGTTCCCAAACTCCCGGGGCGATATGCTCAGGCTCTTTTGCTATTGGTGACAAGATATTTAGATACATTAAAGAAACAAAGGGAGAATCTGCTCACTGTAGTACGCGCCCCAGTGAATGCCGACAATTGAGATGTTCTTCAACAAGACCAAGTTGAGAGGGAGCTGGTGAAATCAATCAGCTTCTCTGTGAAAATATACCTTTGGTCCACACACCTTTTCAATCTTGCCAGCTGCAAAGCCGACGACCAACGCTCTTCCTTTCCACGCTATGCATTTCAGCGAGTCTGTTGAGAGCCACTGTGAGAAACTGCAAGTAGAACAAAGTCGAAGGCATGCTACCTTGAACGAGGCCCACTGGGTCGTACACTACATCCACTCCCTTACCACCAGTGATTTTCAACACCTCTTTCTGCCAGCCGGGGTTGCTGTAATTGATGGTATAATCTGCAGCGCCATACTTTTTGCAGATTGTTAGCTTCTCCTCTGAGCCAGCTGCTGCTATGACCTTGGCACCCAAAGCTAACAAGCACAATCAGTTTATGAAATATTCTCGACTTCACTATAAAATGGAGGCACGAACCATGGGCCAATTGTGCAGCAGCTATTCCAACTCCACCAGCCGCGGCGGTGACCAGCACCCACTCACCTGCGACAAAGGAAGTGAGCAAAGCACAATACTAGTGGGGCATAACGATCACCTGCTTTCAGCTGTGCCCGTCCCACTAATGCCTCATACGAGGTGGGCCAGGTAACGTGGATACCTAGATATGATATATTTATATCAGAATAATCGAATTTACTCGTAGAACTCAAATTACATACCTGCGCCCTGATCGAAGGTCAAATTGTCGGGCAAGGGCAAAAGCTGATTGATATTCGCAGCCACTCGGTCTGCATAAGATCCTTGCGCGGTTCCAAAAACGCGCTGGCCTGAATTCTCGGTCAAGGGGTTTATATGAAGACAGCCGTTATTGCGCTTACCTGGCTTGAGGGAGCACCCCTTTGGTATGGGCGAGTCAGCAGAGATTCGACCTGCCATCTCTGTGCCCAAAGTGAAGGGCGGCTTTATGAGGTTCTGGTGCTTTCCCTGCGCTTGCAGAATGTCATAGAAATTGAGACCTGCGCTGTAGACATCGACCAAAACCTGTTGCGGTCCCAGCTTTGGTTCAGGTGCATTGGTGGAGAGGGTGATGTCTCTGGGGTGTGCAAACTTTTCAACGACGAATCCGCGCATGTTGTGGTGATGAGGATGTGCTGAAGTGTTTCAAAAGATCGTCATATTCACAGTGGCGCCCCGCATAAGCCCATAACTCCGGGTTGCGGGAAAGCCGGGTCATGTCACATGGATGTGCTACGGGCGCTAATTAGCCTCCCAAATAAAACACGAGTACACAAGCACCCACAACGAGACAGTTTCCTTGCCGTGATTGTGGAAGGTATCAAGGATAATGTTCATGTTAGGGATACAATTGTACGGTATATACAGGTTTAGTTGTCTATTATATGCTCTGTTTACTCACGCTCATGCAAATCCGAATCCTTCACCACCCTCATTGATGGCAAGTAGCAACTGTTGCCGCAACATCTCATAGGAAGTGTACTGAGGCAAATCGATCTGGTTGAAACCTGCGGAGTCCATGTTAGCATTGGGCAGCTTTAAGCCACGTTCATTTGATTCTTACATGTGTGCGCCTGGGGAAGTCGGTCGGACTCTCCATAAGCTCGATGGATGGAGAACCGCTGGACACCTTGGACGCCTTGAAGATCGACGAAGCCGCTGAGAGGCACGCGAGACGTTCCCGTGGCGAAGCTAAGAACTTTAGCCCTCTCATCGCGATTGAATGACTTGAGTGCTCGCCACCACCATACTATGACCGGATCGGAGCTGTTGTAACCGTTGTACTCGGTGGCAGCGCGCCACTCGTCGACATCGATATCTGGCGTTCCTGAAATCAAGAGCTCGAGCTCTTGCTCATTGAACTGTACAAAATGATGAGAAATCTGATGTTAATGTTGGAGCTTGAGGGCTTACGATGGTGACAAGGTCCTTCGGAATGATTTCGTAGAAGCCAGCCAACAAGCTCTCGATCTGCTCCTTGATAGAAGAGTAGAGGCGATATTGTGCAGAAAGCTGTACAAACTCCCGCTTGTTGTCGTTCGTAACAGGCAACGTCTCGCCGCCTTCCTTGAGAGGGGCAATGCGACTGACACCGAACTACACGAATTCGAATCAGAAATAGGTTATTGAAAGTATAGAATTGAAGCCTTACCTCGTCTGCCTCGACGCTAAAGGTCAGGTCTAAGGCAGTTGGGTCGTTTTCCAGAATCCAGCATAGCGAGTTGTAGTATTCAGGGTCCACCCATTCAACGTCTTTATAGTCCACTTGCTTGCCGAGGAGCTGTCTGTACAGACTCTTCGCGAAATATGCATCAAGCAGTCGGCCGTCATAAATAGCTTTGCCAATGACACGTCCAACGAATTTGAAGAATGAGAGATGCTCAGGATTGACCCAGGAATTCTTGTTAGGCTGGTAAGTAAGCCTGTCGGCGGCACAAGGTTGGAACAAGGCGTTGTTAGGATCGAACATCTGCCGCGCCAAGATTTGGAACCACTCTCGCGTGACGCCTCCTGCATCAACACCTTCTTCATCGTAGAAGCGGATGCTGAGCTTCCCATGTTTGATTTGGTCTCCAGTCTTCCGCTGAAGATACTGGAAGCTGTCTTCGAATACCCGAGCCCTACGCACGTTGAGCTGCAGTGTAGTGTGGTGCTCTCTTGAATGCGGGCGACGATGCAATTGCTGAGTGAAATAGTTCCGCTTGTTGTCGAAATCTAGGACTCGAGGGTTGTTGACCAAAAGGGAGAAGGAGCCACTCATCAGCGATGGGTTGTTGCGGACCATCAGGTTCAGGACTTTGCGATGAGCATCGGTGAATGAAACGAAAAGGTCTTCCATGGACTCCTTGGGCGTAGTAGGAGACCTAGGCGAGGCTGATGCTCTGAGCGCACGTGCGCTAGCAGCGGGCAAAGGTTTTGAGCCGACGTATTTGCAGACCACCATCAACGCCTCAATGAGTGGTAGAAGAACAGTTGCAATGTGCTCTGTATCTGGCTTCTCTTCAATGACAGCCAGGCAATCTCCCAATCGTCGCCACAAAGGCGTGAATCGGAATGATTCGTAGATACCTTGGACCTTCTCGGCGTCTCCAGTGTTGCGACTCTCATCAACAGACATTGCGGATTTTGAAGAATACATATAGTCGATGGTCTTGAGTACTCGTAGAAGTTTGGCTTGGATGGATGATGCTGGGGAGAACTTTGACGCTACTGACCCTGCTAGGGCATCTCCGCGGGAGCTTTGAAGTGCGGCTGCAAGCTCATCCAAGTCAACATATAAGCCCTGGCCAAACTCCTGTGCCTTGGATTTTAGTTCCTGTGCCACCACGTCACGAGCATCAGGTATGTATGAAAGGTTTTGAATGAGAGCAAGGCTTTGTTGAAATGTGCGACCAGAGCATTCCCCGACAGTTAATATGTTCACGATAAGCCGGAGAGCAGCATGAGGGATCTGGGGGGGTTGGGTGAGGAGTGCTTTGTCTGCGTCTGCTTCAGCTGGAACAGCCGCTTCCTTCGGAGTTTCTTCCGCTGTCGGGGCAGCTGATACTATGAAATCGGAGTGAGTCGCGTTTTTGAATGGTAGAAAGAAACACGTACCAGAGGAATCAATATCCGTACGAGATATTTCACCTTCTGCAGCTGAAGTCGGAGGACTCTGGGTGGCAGAGGGCAGAATAGATGAGGATGGCTCTGCAGATGCAGCCTCAGGGTCCCTCGTCTTTGCATCTTTCAAGCTCGTGAGGGGTCGTGTAACGATCGCTAGCAACCCCACAACAGACTCCATCGTGGAAGGAGTCCTGAGAAGCGCCTGTCGCTCTAAAAGACCTAGCAATAAAACCACAGGGTAATGCATTTGAGGTGCTTGCTTCTCCTTGCCTTTCCCCTTCTTCGAAGCAAATCTGCGCAAACTCGGGGGGAGTTCATGTTCGGTTAAGAAAAACAAAGAGGACAGCTCATTGGCTCCAACGATGTAGGTGAGCGCTTCTAAACAACGTTGGGCCACAAGTTCAGGATTGGCCTCGTTCTGGATATTGGGCAGAGCGAGAGAACTGAAATAGTCCGATCCCGTCTTCAGCTTGCTTGATGCTTTCGGAGTCTGTTGGGAAGGAGTTTTGGGAGTGCGAACAGACATTTGAGCGAAGCTTTTATCCACAGCAGTGAGGTCACCAGTACCATCCTGGAGAATATTGAGGAGTAGATTAAACAGCTCCACTTTGGTCTTTGTGTTTTCACAAAGATTGAGAAGGACTTTGAATAGGTGATTCTTCCGCAAGACTTGAGGGAAGAACAGAAGTCGCACAAGGACCGCAACTCCGGTTTTGTCCACAAGTTGGATGGCATCTCGTGGTACTTGCACTTTTCGTGTGGCTACAGGAGGCCGTGTACCAGTAGCTCCAGATGCTGCAACATGCCGACGCGACGCCTGAGCTCCATCGCGATAAGAATCTATCTCGGCTATCATAAATGGTGGCAAAGACCGGACGAAGGCATCATCAGAGTCTAGCAGAACTGTCTGGCGCAACTGTGGATCCAGACTGGCAATGAAACTGGCGGGGTCCATGTCGGTAGGTATGGCTACACTAGCACCGGCACCAGCGCTACCGGCGGCGGGTTGGTCCTGTCGACGGTCCTCTTGCCGCCGTCTGGTTTGCTCTAGCCTCTCTTGTTGTATAATCTCTGCACGTATCTCAGGAGGCAATGCATCCAAAAATTCGTCACTAATCTGAGAGTCGGCGGGCCGTTCGATGCGAGCAGCTCGCTGGTCACGAACGTGCTGATTCAAGACTTCCTCTCGCATTTCGTCGGGCAGTGCCTCCAGGAATGTGGGATCAATGCCAGTATCCGTGATATCGACTGCACTGCCATGTATCATCACTGTGACTCTTTCCGTGGGTTGGGATGCAGCGGCTTCAGTGGAAGATGGGCCTTCCACAGGCTCTGCGTTGGGCTCCAAAGAAGCATCAGCCATTTCGGTGTCTGCATCCTGAACCGATGCTGTTGCCGTCTGTTCTGGTATTTCTGGCGCTGTTGATGTCTCCCCCTCCATTTCTGAATCCTTCTGTATGGTGCTCTCTCCATCGACCTCCTTTATCTCATCTCCTGCTGCCCTTTTCTCTTCAGCTTCGGCTTCAGCTTTCTCCCGTTCCTCCTTGGCGGCAGCTGCCTCAGCCTCAGCCTCAGCAGCACGGCGTTTGTCTTCTTTCTCTTTAGCCTCCTTGGCGGCAGCAGCGGCTTCCGGCAGGAGGGCAAGAATAACATGATTGGCAAGCTTGCCGACACGTTCTGACACGAACTTCCCGTGAAGAGTCTTGACTTCATCTCCCCACCGTTGCAAGGTAAGCTGAGGGTCAAAATCTGGGCTTTCGGGTCTCCCATCCCCCGAACGAGATCCACGGTCTACTCGCACGGCAGATACCCCAGACCTCCGCTGCATGAGGCCTCTATCTAGCTCGACCAGAGCTCCTGGAGGAACGTCCACCCGGATGGCTTCTCCTGGGCCTCTGTGGCCATGCGAAACGATATGTGAGATAAGCTGGACAGCTGGGGCACCGATGATATCTGTAATTGTCTGGAGGACATCTGAATGACTAGTGCCCTGATGTGCGCGATGGACTCGGCGGGAAAGTCTAGGAAGACCTCCAGCACGATTTGACGCAGCAGAGGCGTCCAGAAGTAATGGGTGCGTTGTTGCCTCTGCGGGAGTGATGGAGGTGTTTCTTACTCGGCCGAACACTTGCATATCATCGCCTAAAGTATCGAGTTGATGGTGAGGCTACGGTCGCTAGAAAATGTCTGTCAACGTACCGGCAGCACGTGTTCGACGGGAGACAATGAAGGGTGGTTCTTGCGCGCCCTCAGCTGCAAGTCCTGCAAATCCAAAGATATCATCTCCCGGAGGTCCACCATCGATGCTGAGTACGCCCACATCATTTCCATATCTGTAAGTATAATCAATAAGCGGCTAGAGATTGAATTGGACGACTTACTCCTCATCGTCTGACAGCATTTCAGGCTCGTCGTGCTCTTGATGCATGACGGGAATCTCCACTGGCCCTGAGGAAAAGTTAGGCTGAATAGATTGATTAAATTTGGTTCGTACCTTCACCTTCCTCATCATCATCCTGATCAGGCCCATCTGGAGCGACATCTCCGCTCTATAAACATTATCAGAAAAAGCAGCTTCAGAAAAATCAGGTATGGTTCATTTACCGGCCAAATCATTTCTGCTTCGACATCAGGTCCAGGTGCTCCTTCATCTTCACCATCGCCGTCATCGTCATCGTCGTCATCCTCTTGCTCAATCAGATCATCTTCTTCATACTCCTCGTCTTCATCTTGCCAGCCGCCTTCTTGAGACTCCCGAACGTCAGCGTCCAAAATTTCTTCCTCCTCATCAGTGTTGGATGTATCATCGCTGCCAGTCTCTTCTCCAAAATCCATCTCAGCATCCTCGTCGTCGTCCTCCACATCCTCGTCCATTTCGTCTTCCGGCGCATAGTTGACATCTTCCATCTCCTAGACAGTAAGGGTTAGTGGCATCTTTTATAATCAGACCAATAAATCCTACCCCTCCATACCTAGTTTTTGAAAGACAAGTAAGCGATCTGATAAGATAAATAAGGGGGGAGGCACCAACATGCCAAGCGCTGAATTCCGGTACAAGTCTGGAGTTTCTTCGCGTTCCTGGTCCTCCGCTTCCTCATCTTCATCCTCCTCGTCGATCTCATCATCTTCGTCAGAGGCGAGGGATCCCACGCTTTCAGGCTTGTCGCCAGCACTGTCTTTGGCCTTATCAGAAGCCCTGCTCATCTTTATCGCTATCTTGGTGCTTTGATACAACACGTTAATCAGCTTACGTGTTCAGAAAAAATTTGGTGGTCTCACAGATGTTCCAGGGGTCGCAAAATACCAGCAACAAGACTGCGGACATTGGGATAGTTGAGGTCCACCTCGGCAAGAGCATTTGTGAGAGTTGCTACAAAATTCTTCTCCAGCATGACTTTAGCAATATGCGTCGGAGTTTCGTCTTGCGATTTTCGAATGACGGCATTGAAACGAACAGTCAAAAGCCGGTGACAAAGATCCGACAAAGCGAGTAGACGTCCGTAACGAGAGTCAAGTGAACCTGAAAGAAATACGTCTTTGATCGCTCGGCTAACAGCCTCCAACACGAATTTGCGGACGGAAATCAATTCGGGAGACACATCTTTGACCTCAGAGCCGGCGGAGGTATCGACGCACAAGGCCACCACTATCGACATCGCCCAGTTACAGAGCAAGTGCCGATTTTGAGACCCTGGGTCAGATGGGGCATTGATTCCGCCAAACGATACCAGATCAGAAAGCAAGAATTGGAGAACTGCCATTCTATACTTGGCGGGGCCTTCCTTCATTGGTGTTTGATTACGTTTCTTTGGGGCGTAGGAGAGCAGTGCAACTTTGCACGAGTCATAGGAGAAAAGGAGCTCTGTCAAGCACTGCATGATAAAGCACGCGTACAGATGCTGATCTTGATCCTGGCCGTCTTCTCTTCTGATCGTGGAAGTAGGATCCAGATCTGTAGAGGATGATTTGACTTCGGCCCGCTGCCCTGTGCTGATTGTACTTGTGACTTGAGAGTCAGATAAAGGTTTCGACACTCGCATGAGTTCACCAATCAGGTAATGAACGAGAATCTCCAAACTTTCAGGCGAGGCAGTGGCCAGTGGGGTAGGCAAAGGACCATCCACCTGCATATCAGAGCTCGCAGTGTCTGGAGATATCATTACCTGCCGAGCGGCGATGTCGTCCTTCAAAGATACGTGGTGTATGTTACTATAGGCGGTTTGGAGCTTGCACAAAGACTTTGTGGCCTGGACGAATATTTGAGGATTTCGCAAGGCCATTGCGCTGCAGTGGCGCAGATAATTGCCAACGTCTAGGATACGAGTGCGCGGCTGTGAGAAGAAGTGCTTGATTTCCTGCTTCATGATCTGCTGCAACACAGAGGAGTCCTCGATTACATGGCGCAAAATTATGGCCACATATGACTGACTTCCAGCGACAGGCGAAGATTTCAAACGTCCGAAGATGCGCGCCACCCCGTCGCGCTGAACGAGTTGGCAAGCTGCACTGTGTTCTTGCGTCAGGATAACGAGCAGACGAAGAACAGCCAGAAACTCGTCTCTCGGAAGATCTGCTATGGTAAGCACTCGTAGACAATAGTCGAAAATGATAGTCCGAGCTTCGGGATAGGATGGTGTTGTCGAAATAGATTCTGTGGGTATCGGCTCATTTTCCTTTGGTAATGTTATGGCGAGGGGCTGCTCTCCCATGGCAAGCAACGCTTCAGTGACGAGGAGGTGTGCCGCAAGCCATTTAGGAATGGATGAATGTTCAGCTGCTGAGGTGGGCGGATTTGATAACAAAAGCGCAAGGAGGCTATCCATCAAATTTGCTCCCAGATCCTCTGTCAACGATGAAGGGGCTTCAGAGAGTACTAATGCCAATAGGCGACATCTCATGGCAAGCGGCTCCTCTTTAACACCATGTGCGTGGGGTGAAAAAATCTTGATGTCGTCAACGAGGAGTCGGGCTGATTGCTCCTGCATAGTATCTGATGGGCGTGTGAATGCACTGGAGACATCGAAGATGAGACTTGGATGGGCATCTACAAGTTGCAAAGCCTGCTTGGGAATGCTATTTGTGAGAGGATCACGTGCCGCGTTGAGCTCTTTGAGCCATTGCTCGGACGACTTGGTTTCTTCCCCAGGAGCTGGAGGCGTAAGAGGGTCAGTGGGAGCGACCTCTACTTGCATTTCATCATCCTCGGCTTCTACTTCTTCTTCAGCAGCGTCCTCAGACGGTTCCTCGTCTGATGCTGGGGCTGGGTCAGGAGCCAGCGGGAAAGGTTGTGACAGGAGAAGCTCCGTCGCTGCGTTGACGTTATTGTGCATACGAGTGAGCGCCCGTTCAGCCGCAGATCGTGGGAACCCCATGTCAGTCAATTGACGGATGCGGTTCTCGTCCGGGCCAACGGGACGCGAAACAGGAGGCCCTCTTGTGATATCGAGTGCTGGCGCGTCATCCCCTGATTCTTCACTCTCACCAGCCATTATCTCCATAACAGCCTGGACAACGGACTTGACAACTCCTATGGGTGCCGGAACGAGCCATGGCGCCTCCCACATCTCCTTGAGTAAAGGCAAAAGAGCCAAACGGACGCGAACCAGGAAGTTATGAGACTCGAAGTAATTTGGGTCAGTGTCCTTCTTGTCGCGGCTGTTCATCAGCAGAGTTTGAGCAGATTCTTGCAGAGCCTTTGAAGAGATGAGGGTGTGGATAAGCCGTAAAGCTACTTTGAGACCTCCATATGCATGCGCCAGCTCTTGCTTTTGCGATTCAGACTTTGCTGCATCCTCTACCTGGGCCATTTGCTCGATTGTGGTTATAAAACTGCGGCATACTTTCGAGATGGCCTCCAATCCACCAGCTCGGTAGAACTCTGACAGCAACACGGTGTGCACAGTAGGCTGCGCTGTGCGCTCTGAGGCTGTTTTGAGTGCCAAAATTGTAAATGTGCCTTCAAGAAGCTCACCATCAACCAAAAGTACCGTGATAGTGCCCAGCATGATGCTGAAATAAGCTGAGGAGGTCAAGACATCACTGCCTGGATCTTCAAATGTATATTAGGTCCGAAAAGCATTTGACAAGAGCTCCACCCACCTAAGCTTTTCTCGCTAATGTGCTTCAACATCACTTGGGCAATATTAGATGCAGAACCCATTATCTGCTTTCTTTGCACAGGATCGGGGTTGCGGCGGGCGTGGAATAACTTCACAATAGCTATACCGCCTATGTCAAATCGTTGCCTTGCAGAGATAATTCCACCCTACCTTGAAAGAAGGGAGCCAGCGCGCTGGGAAGGCCGTGAGTCAAATGTTGCAATGCTTTGGCGTTCTGCTCTCGGGCACTCTCGATCTGCTTCGTGCTTGTCTGGTTGTCAGACCCATCCTCGCGGCTAACGGATTCCTGCTGGATACCATTAGTCGTACCCGACGCGGAATTAGTAGATATATTGGGGGGAGGTAAAGCCGTTGGTTCGTCAAGAGTAGTGCCGTCTGGACTGGATGCGGTTTCAATGCCTCTGGAGGCCAGACCGGCTTTCAACAGGATGCCTTCCCATATACACGCCCTGTGCAATGTACCAAGTCCTGGAACAGCATCCTGAGCGTTGCTGCCCATAAGAACCTGAAGGATGCCAATGGCAGCTCTGCCATGCGCATAGCCCGCAGTAGAAAAGACATCAGAAAGCAATGCGACTCGAATGTGTAATGTGATAAGCTTTCTAAACTGACGGTTGCTCTCTTCGTATTCTTGCTCTGCGCAATGTCCTGTAAGTTCAACGTACCTTCAAGCCCAAAGAAAACCTACCTGTGACATCCAAGAGGGGCAACAGCTTGGAGTGATCGTCCATGGTTCCCCAAAAATCTTGTGTCTCAGCTAAGGAACTCTTGACGAGGTTTTGCAAGAACGCTAAAGTTTCATTCGGCGCCACATCCGTCATGTTACGCATAATCTGGACGAGGGAATCCGACGCTAAACTGTTTGCATAATCATATGGAATGCAGGGCAATGCGGTGAATCTGCCTATCCTTGCCATGCCGTCGGTGTTGTTGATGAAATCTTTACAATGACTCGGTGTCTGGAAGAGGCCCTCGAGGAACTGTAATTATAAGTCAGCTTTTGAGCTCGGAAAATCACAGTAGCCTTACTCTGCCAATGACATCGATGAAGGAGACAACGGTGTTGTCGTGAGGCTTGGTCATTGATTCGTCGCCACTGAGAGGAATGTCATCCGGATCAGCCTGTTCAGTGGGCATTGTTGCCCTTGGCGTTGCTCCCGAGTCGCCATAGTCTATGCAGATATCCATGTCCGAGGCGGATGAGGAAATAGGCAGGAGCTTATACCAATGCTCAATATCTTTGCCTACAGCATGCGTGTTGCCCATATCTTCAATCTTTCCCATAGTGGACTTGATAGATTCAAAAACAGCAGCTTTCAACGATGGGTGGTGGCGTATGAGTTCATCGATCGCCGTGCCAATGAGCACAGCATTTTCTTTTTCTTGAAGGACTTTCAGATGACGCTCAGACGTGAATATGGCAAAGATGCCCGGAATGATGCTGGGACGACCTGCGAGCTGGTCTTGTCCCGCCTGGTTGAGACAAAGCGCGCCAATGGCATTTGGTATTGCTTGAATGACCTAGAAGAAATCTTGAATAACACAACTCCAGAGCATGGGCGAGAGCTCACCTCGATGACAGGCTCCAAACCGGCTTCGATAGCTTTGTAGAATGCTTCGGGAAGGCCCGCCTCTTGGATGACCGGCAGTGAGGTGGGCTCATTGTGCACAAATGTCGCCATTATATTGATGGCTGCAGGGAGGTTAGATGCTTTTATCGCAATGGACATAGTAATTACCTATTGGGACGACACTGGGCCCGAAGAGACTACGGTTCTCTATGACCTTCTTGAGAGATTTGAGAACGGAGGAATCTATGAGCCCCCTTAGGCCTTCTGCTGTTCCGGATGACTGCATCATGCGGTGCATCGAACGTAACGTGTGTTTCAGAACCGCTGCGCGGGCGACAGGCAATTCGCCTAGAAAGCCTTTAGCAGGCATATAAGCACCAAGTTCGGGTACATACCATACGAGCTGTGGGCCCCTCTGACCCTGTCGCCATGCTCCTTGATATCCAAATCAATTTCGTACTAGATGAGATGCCATTAGGAACAGATGAAGTCGAGATGGGAAAATCGTCACCTCTATCCTGTCCACAAGCGCTTCAACTCCTCGTCCATTACAGAAGAGTTGGAACGCATTCGCAAAGCTGAACAATACATTATCCACCAGTTGCATAGTCTTTGATACGACGGCCAGCCGCTCGGGAATCGTATTCCCAATGACTTGCACGAGCAGAGGCACAAGACCCGCTCCAACGACCATATTTCCTCCAGCCTGATGCGACGCGGTGTACGTGACGAAAGTCAACAGCGCCTCCACAAATGAATGAGGAAGCTTGCATTCGGGGTCGGCTATGTCAGCTACTGTCTTGCGCACAAGTGCCATGAGGATACCATGGTTGACACCAGCATTTATAGCAGTGAGGACCTCCTGTATCTTGTTTCGATAGCGCGCTAGTGCGTCCAGTGCAGAAATGGCTGCCGTCTGTACCATCACAGACACGCCGCGATCGAGCTGCAGGAGTTCGGCCAGATGGGGAATAAGATCTGGCTCGTAGAGAAAGAGTGAGGACATGGCAGACGCCTCTGAGTGAGTGTGGCCGAAGATGGCGATGGCCAGCAAGCGGACAATGACGAGCTTCTCGCGCTCGACATGCTTGCCAGGGGCAAGCACTGCGGCGGCACGAATACGGCACAGGAGCTCGAATTTTTCTTCGTCGGGCACTGAATGCTTCTCAATAACCTCAGCCAAAATCTTCATTTCGTTTTGGGACTCGGTAGCAAGCTGATCGATGTGAACGTTGACCGCGCCACTGGATGTAGTCGTTGTGATTGGCGCTGCAGTCGGTTTACGGGGAGTACTTTCCAGCGTTTCAACTTCCTGCGTCTCCATCGAACCCTCTCCTCCCCCAGCAGTCTTCTCGTCGGTTCGATAGAATGTGAAGTTGACCTCGCGTGCCTCTGAGGGAAGGCCTTCAATTGTCGATCGACCATTGTGGCTAACAAGGTCAACCAGACTGACGTCGTGTTCGCGCAGACTTGGCCAGCGCTTGGCCAGTGATTTGAGACGCGGCGTTGAGATGTTCAAAGCAGACGTGACTGCAGGTTGGGCGGAATATTGTTGAGAGGGACGCAACAGCAAGTGCAGAGAAAGGACAAGCACATCAAGATCCGAAGTTAACAGTAGACTGTTTATCCTCTGCAACCAGTCTGAGAGATGATACAACTTCGATCGAAAGTAAAGCCACTCACATCATACGAACTGAATAGCTTGCGATTCGTCGAGTTCTCCAGAAGCAGTCTCTCAAATCGCAGGATTTCGCAGACCGTCTTTTTTGTAATAGAGTCGAATGCATTAATTTGCAGTTTGTCGATATCATATTTGTGGATGACATGCTCAAAAATAGCATCGAACTTGTTGAGGACCTTGATCCAGGCATTCAAATCGGAGCGTGGCCATTTCCACGAGTTGATCTGAGCGAGAACCTCTGGGAGATCTTCACTTGACGTTTTCAAAAGCTTGACGATGATTTCAGTCACTTGAGGATGCTGTGCTCAGCAGCCAAAAGGTGAGATCGTGAAGGGACATGTTTGGAAGACGTAAGCTCACCGGCGGAGCCGTTCTCTTGGACTTGTGTAGTATTTTCATGGTCCACAACGCGTTGTCGACACAAGTTAGAGATTGCCCTCGATTCGTCGACTTCTAGTGATGATGAAGGTAAAGGAACTTAAAAGAAACGAGACCAGTGCGTCAAGGACCAGGAAGCCTCGCACGGACAATGCCGAGAGCGTGACGTGAGATTAATATTGCTGTCACGTTAAATATATACGGTAGGCGCGTCGACATCCTTCGCTTCAGACCCGTTCAACAACCATGGGTAAACGCAAGACAGATGATTTCATCGCCAGCGAAGACGATGAGATAGATGAAGAGGAGGATAATGAATCAGTGGCAGAGTCTTCGGAAGAAGAACAGAAGCCAAAGTCACGAAAGGTGCGTTGCATGTTTTGATCCCCGTCATCGCATTTTGTGACTGGCAGAGGACGCGACTAGAAAGCGAAAACCAAAGCACGACAAGAATCAGACGATGAAGATGAGAAACCCCTGAAAAAGCCCAAAATCACAAAGGAGAAATCAGTCAAAACGGTAAAAGTGTGTCTCAGTTTGCCCCTCCGAAGTTCAACTAGGCCGCTCATTATTCCCAGAAACCGCAGTCATCCCCAAGGAAGACATTGCAGAGTGCCTCCGGTATCAAGACCTCGTCGGATGGCGAGAAGTATCTCGAGCTAGGAAAGAAGAAACGGGCGACTGTGAGATCATTCAAAGGTATGTCTCTCGGATTCCAATTATCTCAGACCTACAATTTCGTGTCCCTGTTTAAACTCTAACACCTATGCAATCAGGCACGTCCATGCTCGATATCCGAGAATTTTACGAAAAGGACGGAAAAGAACTCCCAGGAAAGAAAGGCATCTCAATTAATGAGGAGCAGTGGGCCAAAATCAAAGATAACGCGGATGCCATTGACTCCATGTTTGCCGAACTCAAATAAGATCGTAATACTATTAGTCTAGCGTATGTATATGTATGTATCCAGTCCAATCCAATCCAGGCTTGTCTCCAAACACAAAGTTATGCGAGACCGGCAGCGGCCTTGTGTGCTCCTTCGAAGCCCTTGGTAATTAAGCCTCTGAACCACGCAAAGGTCTGCTTCTGGCGTGCCTGCAAGTCCATCCAGACTTCAGCCAGGACAAGACTGGTGTACATTTTTTTGAATTGCCTTCCAGGAGAGCAGTGAGATGGTGACCGCAAGTGCACGAAAAGGATGTGAGACGTACCACCAGCAAGATATGTATTCCGTGAGGTCGGAGAACGAGACAGAATTATTCTCCTTCATGCGATTGATTACGCGCTGGCGGTCATCTTGCCACACGGAGAAGGTACAATACTTTGCAGTGATAAGGAATATCCGTATCTGAAAATGGCGTGAGCAATGCGATCATTACTACATACAGCCGATGCAGCCTACGCTTGAGTGTGTTGTCGCCAGCGCATGGTCTAAACTTCTTGTGAGATCGTTAAGTTTGAGGACCATCAGGACCCGTCTCGGCACTCTCCTCAAAACATCGAACACATTCAAAAGCAGGCCCTCACGGTTCATCACTGCGTGCCGGATCGCCTCCATCTCCTCTTCAGACTGCGGCAACATGTCGATCATGCCTGAGGCGCGCTGGAAAGTCGCCGGAGAGCGGTCCTCGGTGGGCGGGTCATCCTCCCAGGTACCTTCCAATGCGGCACGGCCTGTTATCGCTGCTTCGAATACAGGGTACTATTGAATCCCAATTTCCATGTAAGCACACGTTACCGTCTGATGTGAAGGTTGCTGACGCACCAAGTCAGGTCCAATGTTTCCCACGAGCTGCGCATACTTCCTACGATCCTCTCTCACCTGAGGAGAGTTCGCTGCGATAAGGGAAAGCCACAGTTTGCTGTAATTCACACGAAGCTGCGCGTCCAGGTCAAAATAGAGCCCATGATCGAGCAGAACGATTTCGAAGTTGTAAGGCGAACGAGAGAACTGTGGGGCGGGCCGGATGAGAAGGTTGCCTATCATATTCAGGGATTGAGTGGAGGATGCGAAAAGGATAGGGAATAATGTTTGTACCAGGATGAGGGTCTGAGAGGATCGGGTAGATGAGTAGGTGTCATGATAGAATTCGAATATATGAGCTCGCCTGCATGGAAATAACCATTGATGAAAACCATTTGGTTGAATATCCTGGACAGCTCCAGCGCTACCTTATTCCTGTCGATACTGTGCTCTGCCAGATACGCCAGGTCATCCACCCTTCCGCCTTTTATATACTCCATGATCAAAACGCGCTTCGTCGCAGTGATCACCTCGGGGATGTACATCGAGGTCCGTATGCCTTGGAAGTCATCCTCAGCGTGCCGGGCATTGGAAGCTTCATGCGCAAAATCCATCTCCTTGGGCAAGTTCTCGCGCATCTCCTCGCCTAGCCAGCGGAACTCGAACTCAGGGAACCAGTATTTGATCCAACCAAGTGTGACTTCGACCATTTTCATGTCGATGTCGCAGAATTCAGCTAGGTGGGGATGTTGCAGCTAGTCACAAAGGTATCGTCAGAGCTGAGAGTAAAGTGGTATCAGAGGGACTTCGACTGCACCTTGATAGCGACTTCCTTCCCGGATCCACGATGTCGGCCGACGTGAACCTGTGCGAGACTAGCTACACCAATAGGTTCGGGGTTAAAGTCTTCAAACAGGTCCGAAATTGGGACGCCCATATCTGAAAGGAATAGGCCCTCGATATCTGCATATGGCGTGGGTTCGCATTTGTCCTGGAGCGGCCGCATTGTTTTCGTCCATTCCACAGGGAGGACAACGCTGAAGGAAGTATCAGGCAAATAATCTAAGTAAGAAGCATACGTGCTTACAGTGACGCCATATGCTGTCCAAGTTTTATGAAGACACCTGCGCCGTATCAGATCTTCGTAATGGCTAAGTGAAATAGTGCTCACCTCCGTTTGCCAGAAGTGCTTTAAGCAATCTTTCAGCACTCCGTGTGTGGCAATCGGAATATGCCTTCTGTTCTAGATCCTCCGATTCATATGTCTTTGCGAATGTATACTTGTAGTCCACAGCACCCAAGACAGCGGCGACTAAGTTCATCCATACATTCAGATTACTCTGCAAACGGAAATCAAGAAAAGCTGCTCTTACCTCCGACTCTAGAGCATCGCGCCACAGCTAAAACACTGTGCCTGAATGGCTGGTTGTTCTTCCACAGTGCCCAGCCGAGAACGGAACCCCCTGCAGCTCCTGCACACCAGAGAGCCCACTTCGGAAGGGGTTTGCGAGAGTTGCTGGCAGATATGGGTGGGGATGAGATACATCGAGCATTCATATAATTATGTGGCCGTAAACTCGAACCCAAGCGCCATCCTAGACAGCGGGTTGACGCCAGCGCGCCACGGGTACCGAGCATGAAGGTATGTGGAATGAAAGTGCACAAGCGCTCAAGAGAATTCCGTCATAGACCCCGCAGTGCGCACTGCTGCCGATCTCCGACGAGCCCTCATAGGGGGCCTCATCGACCTTTGAACTGTACATAAGTACAACCACAGTACGTCAAATCGCAACTTCCTTGCTTCATGATTATTCTCCCCAGACCTCTGGCTATGCACCTTTTTTCACCACAAAAAGCTGATTTCCGATCTGAGTAAATAATCCTATCAACAAACTCGTTTCGGACCCAGGTCATCACATTCTGCGGAGAACTAATTGCAGTAGGAACCCTAGTCGTACATTTACTGTGCCAACACAATAAGCTACATTCAAATTCTATCAATACAACTCAGGTTGCTCAGAACTTTACGTTGACTGGCTCCCTGGTCACGCTCATGTCCGGCCCAACAAGCACGAGCTCATTTTTCTTCACCAGATCCCACTCATCCTGATTGAATGTCGTTGGCTCCGACGCGACGATGACATGCTTCCCATGATGCTCCGCCGGCTTGTCCGGGATCAAGCATCCCTTCGGCCCCTCTTTCCCAGCGTGCAGCCCTTCAGGGTGCACCGCCGTCTGGGTGATCGCATGCACCCCATTGACGTCGTCCGGGTGCCCCTCGTACTTGCGGCTCAGAGTCGGCCCCGCTACCGTGCTAACGTACAGACTCGGCGGCTGGTCGTCCCCGTCCACGTTGCGGAAGCGCACCGCGACGAGCTGCGTGCCGTCTGTCGCGCAGCAGTTGAGCGAGTTGGCGTCCGTGACGCCGGCCTTCTTCTGGATGTCGATGGTGGCCTGGATGGCCTTTTCGAGCGCGGCGCGCATCTCGGTGAGCGGGTAAGTTTTCTCCCAGTCGTCGTTGGGCGCGAGGAAGGTCATGTAGAGGCCGGCAAGGTGCTCGGAGTCGGTGCTGCCGAGGACGGCCTCGTGCGCCTTTTGGGACATGAGAGTCACCATTCCGAGGCGGACGGCGCCGGGGAAGGATGCTATGCCGCCGTTGTGCATGAAGGAGTGACGGCCGAATACGAAGGGGTGGTTGTTCTGAAAGATGATAAGTCGGGAACGGATCACTAGTAAGTTGGTGGCTTACGAAGGGCTGGACGACAGATGTGGCCATGCGGATGTGCGCAAAGACACAAGTGGACGCGCTGTGTGTACAGAGTGAGGTGAAGTTGGGATCGTTAAGGGGAGGCTGAGTCGTGCTAAATTACTATTGAGAAATGTCGTCACATCCTTCGAAGGCGAAGCGGACTCACCGATACTGCTGGGGCCTCAATCCATCCGCTTCGCCGTAGTCTGCCTGGGAGGACGTGTAGAACACGACTCCCGTGCCATCAGAGTTGACAAACTTGTTGTGCGACGCGATGTTGGCTCGCTCAGCGGCATCTCCTGCACGGGTCGCCGTGTGCTGTGCTGTCGCATTAGCTTGACTATCAAGATAGTGACAGAAAGCATACGTGCCACGAAGAGATGCGGCAGATAGTTTGAGTGCACTTGTTTGGTGAGGGAATGCGCTGGCCGAATCAGCACATCGTCGAGGAGGCAAGCCTCGGAGTCACTGATGTATGCAAACCAACGACACATTTTCAAGGTTTAGTGGATTGAGTGGGGCAGAGGAATGATTTCCAGAATGCAAGACACTGTGCATTATATATAGGTTCGCCAGATAAGAATCAGAATCAGGCTCGTGGGGGTTAGAGTTGGATTAGAGACACGTGCATGGTCATTGTGATAGCTCGCTGAGAACTAATGACAGATAGGGGCATCGTATCAATTTCATATCCGAATAAGCTGAGCGCGATTGTGCTTTGCAGAAGTAGTTCACGGTGAAGACATGGCACCGGTGAATCACCTGTTTGTGGCGGCTCCTAAAGTTGAATTCGCTGATGCCGCAACCGAACGCCGTCCGAACTCGTAAGCAGGTAGCAGGCTTTCGTTGTCATTGTTGACATATCCTTGGACACCACGTCACTGAGTAATGGCCAGAGCACAGCGAGTCGCATTCGCTGTAATTGGGAACCGGTCTGAATCTGTGGGTTAATGCAAGTTTGTTCAAGGTGCAGTCTTCTGAAAATCATTTGTGCTCCAGCTGCAGATATTAGGGAAGGCTATAGTGAGCATACTATATATACACTTACAGCAATCGAGGAAGACATTCCCGAGTACTGGGCGACATGCACTGTATCTTGACCCTCCCAGATAAGAATCAGAATTCAGATAACTGAGATAAGTAGTCATGGGATTCCGGAGACACGTGTATGAGTCACAGTGGAAGTCCAGAACTATGGTCAGATACTAGATAGTGCGAGGTTTTCAATTTCATATGCCGCTAACAAGCACGATATGATCCCGCAAGTAAAAGGATGACAGAAGTGAAGGGGTGGTTCATGAGCATAAGGAAGAAGCGGTGCAGGTGGCTGCAGGCAGTGGTCAAAAGGTGACATTACATACTGATGCCGATGTTCGAAATAAATCTCGCGTTCGAGCCTTGTCCGTGAGTGCTTTCTTCTGAAGACATGTAAGCTTTGTCAGAGAGGTATATACATATTATGGGAGGTAAAGGTATACTGAAAATCGCGCATAAAGACAACTAAACGGTCCGAGTGCAAATTACCGCTAAGCGTCCAGCATTCACTCGGCATCGGGATCCACCCGCACAACCACCTTGCCCCTCGTGCGCTTTGTCATGAGTTTGTCATAAGCCTGCAGTGCATCCTCAAATGCATATATAGAATCAGTTGTCGGCCTGAGTTTGCCTGTAGGTGCACCAATAAGCGATCCTGCACTATAGAACCGATAATGAAGCCCACCTTCTTGGATAAGATCACGGATCGCATAGAGGTCCTCTTTATTATGCACGCACACAAAACACCTGCGAAACATGTCAGCCATGTACACCCGCTCGGACCAGGGTGCCACTCACTTGAACGCGCTGGGCACGCCGCCGAGCCAACGGGGCCGCAGGTACGCCTGCGCGCCCAGGCCGAGGATGTTCCAGATCCCGCGCGGCGTGAACACCGGCTCGGGGATCGTGCTCACGTATATGCCACCCGGTGCGAGGTACGCGCGCGAGCGCACGTAAAGCGACGACTCGCTGAGGCCGACCGCGTCGAAGATTATATCGAACTTGGGTGAGAACGCGCGCTTGGCGAGGGTCTTGTGCAGCGGCGCAGCGGTATAGTCGAAGAACTGGGAGCATGATCAGATAATTATAAAATCCCGTTTGGGGGTGGAGGCGTACCTCGTCGGCGCCGAGGCCCAGCACATAGTCCTGATTCCTGGCGCTCGCGCTGGCGACGACGTGGCAGCCCTTCGCCTTGAGGATCTGGATGGCGAACCCCCCGACGGCCGAGCTGCCGCCGTTGACGAAGACGTGCTGGCCCGGCTGCAGCTTGCCGGTCTGCATGAGGCCCTGAAGCGCCGTCACGCCCGCGAGCGCGAACCCAGACGCCTCGGTGAATGAGATACCAGGCGGTATGTGCGCGAGGAACGACTCGGGCATGCGCATGTACTGCGTGAGCGCGCCCTGCTTGAGCTTCTTCTGCTCGGGGAGGTCGACGAAGCCGAACACCCTGTCGCCAACTTTGAACTCTGACTTGTCCGAGGATACTGCGGCGACGACGCCCGCAAAGTCGTTCTCGGCCGCATAGGGACGGCCGGAGCCCATGTTGGGGACCATCTTCATTATTTTGTATCCGCTGCGCGCAATTATATAAGCGGGTGATGCGGGGAGGGCGGGTATAGCTTACGCAGGATTGAGAGCCGCTGCCATGACCTTGACAAGAACATCTCCGGGCTTGAGGTCAGTTGGCACTGGCGCGTTCTCGTCGAACACAAGCGACTTCTTGGGCGTGCCCTGGCGGACTACCTTCCAAACTTTTTGGACAGACGGGATGGACATGTTGTGATGCTCTCTTCATCGCAGCAGCCCGTCTTTATAGCCTTGAGCAGTGGGTCGGGGGTCGGTTGAGGAGCAGTGAATCCGCGCGATTGCTGCATCGAATCGTGCCTGCTGCTCGCCTGAGTATGGGAACACGACTACAATCAGAGTCCTGCACACTGCGGGCCTCTTGCTCGGATCAATGAAACGAGCCAACTTGGACACCGTATCACCACCGAGGTGGCTGATGGGCGAATCGCGTCACTGAAGCCCTGGGGGAGGAGATGATCACCGAGACGTGCCCGAGGGCGTACGCAGGTGCACGGCGGCCGTTCAACTGTCATCAGATGTCGTCAGCAAGACAATACAACGATTTGATGAAATGTTAACGCGCATATACGCGCATCATATGTGCGACTTTGGCGAGTTGAACCATCGGTACCTCACATTCCTCACATCCCAACGGATAGTGCGGCCAGAACGAACAGCTCAGCCACTAGAATCACGACAGGGAGATACAGCACATAATGCGTTCAGTGCGATGAAGTTGACCCAACTTCGGCACCGACTCATCCTAGTCTAGCTGCATAGGCGCATGCCGAGCCGTACCTCAACGATCGGAGGAAATAATGTCACATGTCACCATTGATGCGCCACAACGCGCTCATTATCGCGTCTTGAGGCGTCGCAAATCGAGCGTGTATTTGCATGCCGGTCACTTCTAACTGCTCTTTTCAATAGTCAGTGTGTATCATATAAATCAAGAGGTAATAGATATCCAATTCAACACTTGAGAGCTCATGTAAATTTCCAGATATGACTGGTTTACAAATACAGCTCTTTCAAATTACCTATAGAAAGTGGGAAGTGCTGCATATGTTGCATCTGGCGCAAGAAATACTCTATCCAGGCATAGTATCAATCATATGATAGCTTTAGCATCTCACAGGCGGCTCTGAACCAAACATTTTGAGGAAGTTGCCTGTGATAGGGAGCTGATTGGCTGATTTGAGCGCGAGAGAATTGCAGCTGACCTTCTACTACATGGACTTTGACCCCAAGCAGCTCTTCTGACCAGAATTGATGCAGAGGAATGTATGATGATCCAGTGCAAGTCAAACTGGTTTGAAATTATCAGAGATAGTCAAAAATCAGGGGCAAAAATCCAGCTATAGGCCTAGAAAATCATCCAAAAGATTTGGTTGTTGGTGGAACAAATTTCAGATGGATACGAACGACATCAGCAGGTGCAATGGTCATTTGTTTGAAGAAGGTATGAAGGGATGTGTCGCGCCACACACAGTCCACGTGGAAAAAACGTGAGGTGCACGCGAAACTCGCGCGGTTTCCACG
>JACXVL010000005.1:398886-450830 GCA_014898675.1 Athelia sp. TMB | reverse complement strand
GTGTTGTACCCTCGTGAGTGCAACATTTTATTGGCGGTGCACAGCTGGAAATCGCTCTTATGCTGATTCTAGATACTTGCGACCTAGCAACAAACAAATTCCCTGAGGAAAGAGTTTATAACTTTGTCTATCTTTGTCAACTTGAAGTTGATCGAAGTCGTCGATCACAACAGCAACTATGCGCCTATATACGCCTACACCGCCAATTTTAATTGGCCCGATTGTGATATCCGCCGGCGGATGATTACAGCATATTTCCCGTAGTCTCGCTTGGCAATCAGAGTGTCATTTCTTTGACAACTTTACGGAAGTCTTGCATGGCTAGCTGTCCGATATCGCAGGGATATCCTTCTTGGCATATTTACACTGACCTCTCTGAGATATCTTGCGGAATGGGTGGGTGAATGCATGACTTTGCTTTGGTGGCAGTTTATATGAATTTGGATGAATTATATCTAATTGAATTACAAATTATCATGGGGGGACTGCTAGTATTATCCAATGCCTTGAGTGAGAGCATGCCCAAGCTGCAATTTTGGACTTAGAAGAATTTGATGCACGGTTCAGCCACTACGCAAGCAACAACAAACAAACACGACAGGTGCGCGTTTCCGCGTGTCACACACTCAAACTTCTGTCTTAAACATTTTGCTTGATCCCGCTCCCTTCCTCAGTGCCTCCTAATGCACATGCCGCTACTGCTTGCTCTTGATATCTCCCACCCTGTATGTATTTCGCTTATGACTCTTGTGACCCCCAGGCTCTGTCCAAGTTGGATAACCTATGGCTGAGCGTCGCTTTCCCAGTCCTGAGTCAGTGGTCAGTGCATTGGCGTCGGAGCTCAACCTGAGTGGTGAGAGCATTCATATCCCTATCCAACACACATCTAACTCGGCCTTCATGTTATAGCTTGGTTGACTCTCAAGTACACTCATTCAGTGTGCAGTCAATGTCCGTAGTGAGTCTCTCATATCCTTCCATACCATTACAGATTATTTATATCTCATGCCTGCAGATCAGCATGTCTTTGGCACCTGCCAGTGTCTCCGCGGCTATGTATGTTGCTTGCCCACCCATTTCCATGTCTTATTTTGACTAACTTCCTACCCCTGGCAGGCTGACAAGAATCATACCAGTCGCATTGGGGGGTGTATACCAGTCATAGCTATACCATGTAGAATCAGTAGATTATTCCTCTCATCTGTATTAGTAGCTTGCAATGTCATACAATTTTCAATACTCATGATTCCGCCTAAGAGAATATTAATATCAAAGAAAAATAATTGGAATTGGAATTGAATTATTGATGGGCTGGCTGTTATGGGCTATTTCAGCAGAATGACTGAGGGACGTCTAATAAATTCTCCACAGATATCTGCGTCAACGGAGAGTCATGGGATTTGAGGTCTGGATATCCCCAGGACCTCCGGGAATGGTCAGCGGATGTCGTGACGTGAGTCCATGACATCCGACGGGAAATGCCAATTCGGCACCAGAAATAATTGGCGGTGTACATACTGTGACACGGACCGCGGACCGCGGACCGGGTCCGGCACCTCAACTCTGACTCTTACCACCACCAGTGGGCGATAGTAGCATGTCTTCCTATCTTAAAGGATGGTTCTCTCTGGAAACGGCTACACCTGTCCCCACTGCCCAGTCACAGCCAGAAGATATCCCAGAGATTCTGCACGTCTCGCCGCCCCCATCAGACGGAGAAGATGAGGGCGAAGACACAGAAAGGGAAGACGATGATGTCGCGCCCGCGTTCCCTGCGTTGAACAGTGCACAACGAGCGTCGTCTTCGGCCAAATCAGGCATCCCAGGCTTCTTGACTGACACGCAGCGGATGCCCCCGCCATCTCTGCCGGGGCTCGCAGTCCGTCAGCCGGGCACATCAGGACTTACGCTTCCGCCTTCGTCGAGAGTCTCGTCTTCATCGCCGAATTCTTTGTCACCCGGGGCTACAACACAGAAACCACCCAAAAAATCCAAGAAGGTTGCGTTAGCTCCAGGCCATGGGGCATTAGACTGGGCCAGTCTGAAGAGTTCGGGGGCTGATCTTCGAGTTCGTCATTTCTTGTCTTAAGTTTCGCATCGCCTCATGAAAATGTTATAATGGTCAGGGAGTAGATTCGTTAATGCGCATCCCTCCTTCCGTGCTGAAAACACATAATAAGAAAGATGACGCGTGGTCTGCCTTCAACGGAAAGGTTTACAACATTACAGCCTACCTACCCTTCCACCCTGGAGGCGAACGGGAGCTGATGCGTGTCGCTGGTAGAGATGGTACCAAACTCTTTGGTGAGTCTGTCTCGCTCATCTTTGTCCACATCCTGACACATAGTCCGCTATCGATGCAGTTGACACTCATGCATGGGTCAATGTAGATTTTATGCTTGATTCTTGCATGGTTGGATTTCTGGTGCCCGAGCCATCTTCGTAATCAAATTCATATTAATCTGACATCAAGATTTTCTCGGTGAGAAAACTCTCAATTATATGCGTGCTCTTAACTAATTTCTTTCTCGCCAAGATCTTCGCGCTCCTCGTTAAAGACTACTTCGCTACTAATCCTGTAATGTTCTACGCACTGTTTCACGATCAAGATTCTTAGAGCTATTGCACTTTGAACGCCCATCATATCGATGGTTATAATATATTCACAATCAGACATCATCTTTTCTACAGCACTTGTCAAGTACTTGTAGCCAATTTGCCGCTCCGGCTATATTACTTTGCCCTGAGCGTCCATCAAGAATCGAGATTCCTATCTCTTAACGAACTCGATTGCATGGCACCATCTGTCCAATTTCTGCTCTTTTGACTCTGGAGCCTTGCAGTCAACCCACTTTCACGGAATCATCATATTACGACATGCCCGCGTCCGAAGCGCCCATTCTAAATTTGCAGAAGCGGTCGCGGTGGGGTCCTCCCGTCAAGTCTATCGCGTACTCTACAGTACCTGCTGCTTCTACATCTCTGGTACAGAACGCTAAAAACACTCCGCAGTGGCCCATCGAGGCTCAAGAAAGGCCTGACCTTGCCGTTCAATTCGATCGTTACACGGAGGTCGTATACCAAACCGGAACGGAAACGACGACTTCGCCTCGTGAACTGCTTGATAGTCTCAAGCAATCACCGATATTCGCTGCTATGGTGAATCCTATTGGCACGAAAGACACATCTCGAACCGGGGTTATAGGCATAAGCACGGACATGGCGGAAGGCCTGGCTTTGGTGAGTTATCCTCGTGTTGATGCCATGGCCCACTTACACACTCAAAACACCTTGAACGATTGAAGAATGCCAACAAATCATCCGACTTGGTTCCTTCACCATCATCAACCGCGAAGGGTCTAGAGACAGCGGAGAACTCGTCGTCTGCCCCTTCGTCTACTTCTGCTGCAGACGTAGATATCATCTTGACTACCCCAGAATCGCCAATCATTACCCCTTCAGATTCTCAACCCATTTTCAAGCTCAAGTCTGTGCCTATGCCTTTACCATCCGCCCAGGTAGATGCGCCCTTGGCTTATGAACATTGTCGCCACCTTATTGCTCCTCTTGCTCTCCAACTTGCCCAGGCGCGAGGAAGCAACTCCTCGGAGCATTTTGATGGGGCAAGAGCCGAAAAAGATATGCTGGTTTTGATGGACGACAAACTCTGCGCTGAATTTGTGGGTCTGGCCAAAGAAGTCCAGGCAGAGTTGGGTGCCAAGGATGGGAACGGCAGGCGCGGTGCTGATAACACTGTAGCAGGTGTGAAGAGGTCCCGACAAGAGAGCGAAGATAGCGACATTCCAACGCGAATCCATAACGCGTCATCAGTGCAGACTGCTGTTCCCCTGATCCCATCAGGCAAAGTACCTCCTCGAGCGCCAAGAGCCATGCGACAAGCGCCCATTGGCTCTCCGTCTACTGTAACAACCGAACTGGCTATATCCACTGCAAGAACATCTCAACCTCCGAGCGGCAATGATAAAAGTATCATCGCCCCGTTAGGTTCTCGCCACCCTGGCTCTTCGCATACCGGTGATAAAGTCTCTGTAGACTCAGACTTGCAATCAAACCGATATGGGCACGATTCGGAAAGTCGTGCTCGGTCAAAACCCATGAGATCTCGATCTCGGGAAGGCGACCGTCCGTCATCACCCGAGCCAGGGCAGGTGGATGATGCATCATCTCCCCGCAGCTCAAGGCTGGATGCCGGGGAAATGGCTCTCCGAGCTTTGCCAATGCGAAGTCAACCACACCATGGTGGTCAGCATCGACAATCAACCGAAGCCTCTACAGATCCTTACAGCCTGCCCGCACGCTTTGCAAGTGATCAGCGCTACCGTCACAGAAGACCATCCCGCGAGTTCGAGGCAAACCGCGACCATAAGCATTCTCGTCATGAATTCAGACAGCAGAGCAAGGAACCTGGCGAAGTGGACAGCAGTCCAATCAAATCGCTGGATAACGAGGAAGGCGGCGAGGCTCATGACCACGTCTCGAAGTTTCCCGCATCGTCGAACATTCTTCCGAGATTTGCCAGCCCTCTACGCATGTCCCTCCCAACCCCCCCATTAACGAAATCCAAATCACGTTCAGTTTCCCCTCGCATAGTTTATGAGCGTGAAGCTCGCACGCCTGGTTATCAGCAGGACCAACGCCGTGATCATTTCCCAAGATTATGGCTAGCAAGAATAGGTCTACCTCAGATAGATGTCCTTGAAGTTGAATTCGAGATTGATACCGAAACGGCGCTTTCCTGTCAACTCAATGCCCCGTTCCCAGTCTCGATGCGTCTACTGTGCCTTCCCACCGCAACTGTACAAGGAGAATACGAAATGGTCGAAGCCTCTGCCCCGCCGTGGACTGTGGCCAATGCAATGCGGAGCATTCCAACTGAATGGCCAGCTCCAGGATCCTTAGTGATACAGATGCACGTGGACAACACCTGGTCTCGCAGTTGGTTACCGGAAGACCTTGTAGGCCTTTATCTTTTTCATTTGAGATACTGTCTCATTCATAGGCCGTCGATTCAGCAACCAGAAACTCCTCCATTGGATATAACACTACATATCCGCCCAGGAGCCAATCGCCTTCGATTCATTCATCTGAGTGACCTTTCTGCTTACACTTTCTTGGTTCACTCTGCACCGGCAGCAGTGAGCAAAAGGACATCAATGCCAAGGCTAGATCCCGTCCTGCCTGTCACGCCTACGACCATGACGCCCGATCAGAGACTGGATGATTCTGAATGGGATGAGTATCTAATCCATAACTCGGGCAAAGCGACAAGGGCTCCTCTGTTCGATATATCGGGAACAACAGTCGTTGTCGAACATTGAATGCCACCATATTGCAGCTCACCCTTTACTCCTGCATGTTATCATAATCGCCTATACATTAATCGTTCAAAATCACATACTAACACGAGGCATAGGTGCCTTGTGGAGCTATTATAAAGCGCCACACCATTCTTTCCGCTTGATCGATGATGCTTTGATGCACGCTGTCGCCTCATGCCTTCCAAGATCCCAGTGATCGCTAGAGTTCTTGTCGCAGACTTTGTCTTTTACAACCTCAGCCATGATGCCCGCCGACGCAACACACAGCACCGGCGGTGATTCCGAAAAGATCGTGGCGTATGTTTCAATCCTACTAAGGGAGGTGCTGCCAGAGGTTGACTTTCTTTCAGAGTCATGGGGCCGACAGGAAGCGGGAAAACAACTGTAAGTGGCACTGGAGAATAGGCATACCAGACGAGCTAATTTCCCGTGCTCAGTTCATCAACCTCATGACCGGATGCACTTCCGGCGTGAATGACCTTTTACAATCATCCACCCGCAAAATCGAAGCCGCGCCTGCAATCCGCTTGGGCAAATTCATAATCACTCTTTTCGATACCCCTGGCTTCGATGACACGATTATGAGCGACACAGAGATCTTGCGTCTGATAGCCTCTTTTCTGGAATCTAAGTGAGTTTTCTTTGATGAATGCTGCCTATTAAAACTTAATTTAGCAGCTATCGTCAACAGAAAAAGCTAGATGGAATAATATATATGCATCGGATCACCGATGTTCGTGTAGGAGGGATTTCCCGCCGCAATTTTGGCATGGTTAGAAAATTGTGCGGGGACAACACTCTCAAGAATGTTGCTATCATTCTCAATATGTGGGATGCTGTCACAACCGAGGTGGCAGAAGCCCGGGAGAACGAGCTAGCAAGTGAAGAGATATTCTTCAAAGGTGCGGTTGACAAAGGAGCTCAAATTCTTCGTCATAACAGCACCATCGAGTCGGGCTTGTCTATCCTGCGTCAAGTCACCTGTCGCAACACGCCCGCCCCTCTTCAGATCCAAGAGCTAGTCGATGGGCATATAGACCTGTCGCTGACAGTCGCTGATCCTGAGCTTGAACATGAGCTGAAGCGAGAGGCCGCTCGCCACCACCAGAACGTCCGCATGCTGAAAGAAGAAATTAGGACACAGCTCTCAGCCCGTCAAGAGAGAAGCAGGATCGAAATTTGCAGAATTCAAGCCGAACAGTCCAAATTGACTGAGATGGCTCTTGAGGCGGAGGCGAAATACAGGGAGGAAAGGTCACGACGAGAGCAGGAGGTGCAAGAAAGAGCAGAACAAGCAAGGATCCAAGCTGAACGAGTAGAGATTGAGACACAGGCGCTACGACATCGGCTAGCGGACACCGAAATATCTTCAAAGGAGTTAGAACAGATGCGAAGACAACTCATCGACCTCGAGTGCCGTGTGCGCCTCAAGCACGGATAAGGCTCGTAAGCCGCTTCCCACCACCACCAACACTAAACACTGAATCGTGCATGATCCAGTTATTCCAACCAGGATTGCCTAAGCATGAATCATTGATTTCCTGTTAGGCTGGTGAGGATGTGGGATATACATACAAGTTCGGATCGTTCTGGATTGCCCATCGAACCATCCTCGCACTTTTGAATGCGCTCCATTTTGACAAGAAAACGTGAAGAAAACGTGTACAAAGCATTGCGTGAAGAGACGCCGCCTCGTGCGGTGTTGTACATACTATAGAAGGAAAGCTCTACGCAATTTAGCCATCACACTCACATTTCCCACTTCTTGGATGTCTTCCGTAAGGTGGTTGTCATTCCACTATTATAAAGTTCTAATTCCGGGATTGATATCGTCCTGTTCAGCGCGACCGTAAAAATGACCCAAGGGACGCAAAATGTACTCTTTCCTCCAAAGACATCTACAATTGGGAGCAATGAGATCGTAATCGCGTAATCATCCCTCCTCACTTGCCACCAGTCTCGTTTCTGATCGTGGCTTTCTTGGTCCTTAGGGTAATGGGCGCCACTGGCAGCGGAAAAACAACAGTGCGCTATGGCTGTTGATCCCCATTTATTCTCAGGAACTGATTGAATCGACAGTTCATCAATCTCGTCAGTGGATCCAAACTCGCTGTAGGAAGTGGATTGCAATCATGCACAAGTTCTGTTCAAGCCACGGCCCCGTTCGACATGGATGGGCGCAAAGTTATATTGATTGACACACCTGGCTTCGACGATACAACGAAAAGCGATAGCGACATTCTCAAACTTGTCGCTCATTTTCTGTCCACCACGTTCGTTTTTTGCGAGTGCATTTTTAGTAACGCTCTACAATCTAACAAATTCCAGATATCAGCAAGGTGTGAAACTATCTGGAATTATATATATGCACCGCATCAGCGACTTTCGTATGGGAGGCACTGCTATGCGCAACTTCACCATGTTCAAGCAACTCTGCGGGGAGGAGTTTCTCAATAACGTCGTCATTGTTACCTCCATGTGGAGCGAGGTCATCGCCAGCATCGGAGAAGCCAGAGAGGTTGAACTTCGCGATCAGGAAATGTTTTTCAAGCCCGTTCTCGCGCGAGGTGCCCGCCTGCTCCGCCTAGAGAACAAATTGGAGTCTGCCCAGGCGATTGTCCGCTCGATGATCCTCCAGCGTCCGACGGTGTTGAAAATCCAATACGAATTAGTTGATCAAAACCTTGGTCTAGCCGACACTGCTGCGGGACAAGAGCTCAATCGAGACATAGCCGCACAGGAGCGGGCGCATCGGGAGGAGCTCAAGAGTCTCCAACTGGAGATGCGTGCCGCTATGCAAGCCAGAGACGAGCAAACGAGGAAGGAGCTCCAGGAAACCAGCAGTAAACTACAATTGGACGTGGCACGGCTTCAAGCTGATTCTCGAAAGCTGGTTGTCGATTACGCTGAGGAAAAGCTACGAATGGAAAGGCAGGTTCAAGCGATGATTGAGGCGACGAGGGGCGAGGTTGACAGAGTGACACTCGACTGTCAACGGCAGATGGAGGATCTGCAGAGGCGATTCCAGCGCACCGAAACC
Organism: Athelia sp. TMB; assembly: GCA_014898675.1. Classification (NCBI taxonomy): domain Eukaryota; kingdom Fungi; phylum Basidiomycota; class Agaricomycetes; order Atheliales; family Atheliaceae; genus Athelia; species Athelia sp. TMB. The sequence goes on along the minus strand of JACXVL010000005.1, from coordinate 442,451 downwards.
AGCAACGCGGCGGAAAAGAGTGATCTGCAACGCCAGATGGAGACACTGCAGTATTTCATTGAAGATAGAACCGCGGGCGGTGGCGGAGGCACGATAGGCAATATCCTGGGCCACGTTGGCTGGGTCATTGGCATTGTTTTACGATTTATCTAGATTCCGATACTATCACTGTACCGCTTGTGATGAATTGAACCAACCAGTACTATGAACTCGGACCTACTTAATCTGATTATTGGAAACTTCTTGTTTATTATATGTACAAGGTCTCGCAGCTGCGAATTATGAAACAGAAGTGCACCTACGCCGTCGCCCGTGACACCCGACTGGGCCTGATCCGCTATAAGGCACCTTTTACAGTAATTGCCTTTCAGGTCGAACCTAGAACACTATTGAATCGTATCGGCCGGTAGCCGACTCGGAGGAGGTCTATCCAGGGTGTTACAAGAAATACCGCTAGGCATCTTGACATCTGGCATATCGTGTCGGCGGAGGAGGCGGAGGGCAACGCTTCCCAGACGCGTGCATATGACTTTCCCCTGTCATATCCACCGGAGTCCAGACGGCACGAAGACCTCAAATTCAATGTCCAAGAGGGGAACGGAGAGAACACCGGTCCCTGAGCACCCCTTATCTGATTGACTGCAACAAGTAAGGCTCAACTGGGTAGTCCATCAGCAGCCGTCTGCCCAAGAGGCCTCTATATTATCAGGCCCTGATTGTGGAAAGCTTGAACGCGCCTAATTGTGGCCTGCGTTGCAGACACTTAGTACTGCGGAGTCTTGCAGAGTCCGCATCCGCCACCCTGTTAGCAAAATTGATCCGAGATGGTGATCCAGCGCCCCGACGAGATTAACATCCACGAGCGGTGCAATGATACAGTAGGGATTTGACATATCAAAATGCTCAGTAACGATGCGGAAATGTCTGTTGTGAGTCTTTGTGAACTCGGCCTGAAATTTCCACTCATTATCGATAAGTAAGGTACGCCCAGAAAGCACTGTAAAGGCGGAGGTAGGTTCGGGCGCGACCGATGTGCGCGCGTTACGTTTATAGTTGACTCTCCGCAAGTAGTAGGAGCTCATAGCAACGGCATTTCATCTGGAGGAGGACTGAAAAAGAAACTGTCAAGCTAGGATAGTTCCCTATACGAGTATATCTCACAGGATACAGATGATGCAATTTGGAGCCATGCACTTGGCTTTCGAGGGCTTCATATTCAGCGTATTGTTGTCGCACTTGAGGGCCGAGGCTATATCTGAGCAGCCATAAAGGTAGACAGATGTAACCAGTAGGCTGAATTTATGCGGCCATCGACCAATAGACCAAGTGGACCGTTTGGAGGCCACGAGGCCCGATCTGAACAGTTGAGTTAATGTGCCGCAGCAGCATATCAGATGACAAAAGACCTTAACCAGCGGATGGTGGACGTATCGGATTCAGGCCTCAAAACGTGTTGAACCATGATGTTCAACGACATCCTAGTACTTGCCACCGCTTGTCCAAGCTGTTTAGATGCTGATGTCAAAGGTCAAGATGCGGCGGCAGGGGAAATGATGTCGGCGTTGGCCGCGTTAAGATCTGGAGAAGCACGGGACCTAGGAAAGAGCGCTCATGAAGGAACTTTTTGGTAGCGGCGCTCTGAGATCGGATTGATGCGGCTGCAAAGGCCCGCTTGACAGATACACATCTTCGAAGATCGAAGATGCGGCAGAGAGACAAGTGTTTGGAGTTGAGTTCTTCAGTTCCACCACATTCTGAAACACGGAAAGCACATGGGGCCCGGCTTGAAGGTTAAGGTGGCTCCGAGAGAGGATGAGAATAACTCAACCGAATCGATGGTCGTCTCCTCGCTTATGAAGATATGCGTCCTGGTAGGTATGGAGTGAAGGTTGCGCGTCGGAATGCCATCGTCCGACGGATGTTGCTCGCCGAACGGTGAGATAAAACCTTGTCTGTAAAGGCATCTCTCGGTGATCACATAGTACTCCAGGCGAGAACACGATGCACCGTTGTTGGTATGATGGACATCATGTGGAATACGGATCACAAAGTCGAGGACAGATCAGGCCAAGGCGGGACGGAAGAGATATCATATTTTTTCAGTTTGTGACATTCAGGCAATTGCATCGCACGGGTCTTGGAAGGGAAATTCAGGGGCGCATATTGCACCGCAATTTTGCGCTGTTGCGGCGGTGCAGTACAGTGATATAATGCCCAAATTGCAGGGTTTTTTGTCAAATGCATGATTGGCTGCCAGGGAGGAGAAGCGGGGGTAAGAGTTGCGTTGTGAAGGGCATGGTAGAAGGCTTGAATTGAGGGGGAGCGTTGATGAAACAACGCCAAAGCATCCGGTTTGCCCAAATGGTCAATATGCGTTATTTAGTCCTTTTGTCATCTCTCTTGTCCTGCTCCCACCTTCAATTATCACCCCCTTCCCGCTTTCTTGCTCACGAGCGCACAGCCTAATCACTTAACTCTTCTATCCCACATAATTCGGCATAGCCTCGTTGGCCGATCTATCAGTCATGGCCATGGAACTTCTTCAACCTCAACATGAGACTTCATCATATTTAAACGATCTCGACTACTCCGCGGCCAATGGTCACCAAACGTCGTCCTACAACAGCCCACCTTTCGATCAGCTAGACTACTCTAGTCTGCAGAACCAGGGCTTCTCCCACACACCTTCCTACAACGGCTCGTACCACAATTCGCCCTACTCAGTACACTCCGAGCTTAGTTTCGGAGCCGACGACCAGTTTGGAGCTGGATTAGACGGGGAGCCAAACCTTGCTCAACTTAACGGCGGCCTGCACGAGGATTACGATCCATCCGAATACGATCCCCCTGACCCAGCCGGTCTATTAATGTTCGGCGCTGACTTCATTGGCCACGACGGCGGGAGCCCCAACATATCGGTTTCTCTAACACCCGCCTCCCTCGACTACTCATCGCCCCAAGCATTTGACCACAGTTCACCTTCCAGCAATGGTGGGGGGGAGAGTGGGAATGACGGTGGTGCACGTAGTCGTGGATCATCGGTATCGTCCAATCACTTCAATGCCCACATGGGATCACCACGTCTAGACGTGATGAAGGGGTTCGAGAACATGACATTCCAATCCCCCAGTTGGGGTACTCGTCCTCTCTCTCTCGATCGCTCAGTATCTCCTCAGCACAAGCCCCAGTCTCCGCCACAACTCCTCATACCTGACGCAGGCAGCCCAAATATGTACGCGCAGGCTCCCCCTCTCATCAATGCGCCAGACGGCGACGGTGGGATTATGGGTCCATCGTTACATGTAGTCCCGGCTACGCCTGTGGGAGCGGACGGTATGACGCAATTCAAAAGGGAGCCATTTCAAAGCAGTCTAGAGACTCTGCAGGGTATGTCTCAATTATTCCTCATCCAAAACAAGGCTGACCTTGGTGTTTAGATTCCGCGGCAGATTGGCAACAAAGTGATCTGTCACAGATGACCGGAGGGCAGTACTCCGATCCTGCACAGCCCTTCCACTTCCCCGGCCACAGCCACGACAACAATGAAACTCAGGGGCTGTCCATGGGCACTGCTCAAGACAACGCTAGTTTCTTGTTTCCTATAAACAATGCACGTTCACGTCGAAAGTCCGACACAGACCTTAGGCCACCGCAGTGGGGTATCATGACTCAAAACAACATGAATGGTTCAACTCCAACAGTGAACCTAAGCGACATCCTCCCAACACAACCCTCCCACCCTCAGTATTCGCAAATGTACGGCAACGGCAACATGGACCCACCACAGCTCATGTCACATTCATCTTACGGGCCGCCCTCCAGCAATAACTTCCTTTCACCTGAGTCCATTGCCGCGGCGCACCTCCGCCGGTCCAAGTCGGACAGCGGCTCCCGGCCGGGACACCAGCGCCAGTCGCGCTCGGAGGATATGCGCCACAGCAATGCACTCCTTTATCCGCCCACTTCGCAGACGCAGCAGGACTTCCTCTCGCGGCAGTTCTTGCACCCATCGGAGAGCATGCAGATGCCCATCCGCACTGGTGGTCATCACCGACGCGCGTCGTCGGGGTCGCGCGTGGCGGGTGAGCCTGGCTCGTGGAGTGGCGCGTCGTCGTCGCGGCCGAGCCCATACCCAAGCCCGCATGCTAGCCCGCGGTACAACCTGGATGAGCTGCCCAATGTAATGGGGCAGCCGATGATCAAGCAGGACATCAATGAGATGTTTGATCTGAGCAACGGTGGACCGCCGTTGCTGCGCATGGACCCCCGTGCGATGGAAGCTTCAAACATCGTGTCGAAGCCCAATGTCACAACGGGGCGGACTGCGAATGCAAGCCGCATACGGCGAAAGCAGGATGCCAACTTCATGTGCCCTGTTCCTGGCTGTGGGAGCACTTTCACACGGAGCTTCAACCTCAAAGGTAAGCCATTTTGTTTTGCGATTTGGCAAACATTGACCATCAAACAACTGAATAGGGCACATGCGCTCACACAATGAGGAGAAGCCATTCCAGTGCAAATGGCCAGGCTGTGGCAAGGGCTTTGCCCGCCAACATGATTGCAAGCGGCACGAGCAGCTGCATTCCAATTACAGGCCTTTCACATGTGACGGATGCAACAAGAACTTCGCGCGAATGGATGCGCTCAATCGGCATCGTGAGCTTTCTGTGTAGATAATATCATTGAACTCATGCTGACCTCTCTCCTCAGTGCGATCTGAGGGTGGAGCAGACTGCCAGAAGGTCTTGCAAGACACGCAAAACAGTGGACTATCACCTGACGATGGTTCTGGCCTCCTCCCCAAGCAGGAGGATCAGAGTGGCTGGCCAGGCATGAGCGTCATGGTATGACGATTGTCGTTTTCCTGCGCATTTCTTCTTTGTTTCTGCATGGACTATTCGCATCAACACCACCCTCACTCACGCTCATCATCGGATCTTAACCTATCTTATCGCTGTCCACTTCTATGTATCTTACACTACCATGGACGCTCCGAGCGATCTTGCCTCTTACTGTACCATTGCTTTGAACATTTTCTGGACCCTGTGTTGTCACTCCTTCGTACAGCTTTGTCGTTCCTTTGAGTAGGATCTCCTCTCCGTCGTGCCAGACTGTAGCTTATTATCCGTAGATCGCTTTGGACATTCGGTTGTTTATTTATGTATAAGAAATGAATATAAAGCAAAGGATAGGATTTGTCGATTGATAAAGGGGGCTAAAGGGGTCGCGCGGTGTCTAAGTCTGCTCTGCAACCAACAAAGCAGTGCTGATAGGTAGCGGAGGATAACGGATGATTCGGCCAGGGTTCCCAGCATTGACACCCCTTCATCTAACATCAAATCTTGTTGAGCAACCCACATCTCGTACTCAGAGGCCACGCAGGCCGACATCGTGCTCTTGATTGCCTCGAGTTTGCTTAGATCTTCAACCCTGCGACTGACAACAGTATCTCTCGGCGAGCTCTGGCTTAAAGTCTCCGAGCGTGCATCCCACGTCGCCAGCCATTGCCCATCCAATCATCAGCAGGCACCCGGAGGGCATAAGTTCGTTGCTTGAGCCCGCGTATCAGAGTATCGTACATTTACCGACATTTGTAGCCAACTTCCGCAACACGGAAAGCAATCGTAGAACCACTAGCAGCCGCCACAGATCAAGCGCTGCAAATCGAGAAAAGGCTCGTCGGCAATGTACCGGGCTCCAGGTTATGCGGGCGCGAGCGGCCCTTACCGTGACCCAAACCGCCTCGCACCACCCAGTCAACCAGGCCGGCCCTTTAGTGTACAGCAAGCCGTTTCAAGTTTAACTTCCACTGCTAGCAACCTGGCGTCCTCTTCTTCTATCCAAGGCTCCAGCTTGGCACCTCCCAATGCATTCAGAGCACCTGCACACAAATCCTCTGTGAGTCATTCTAGTTCTAACATTCTACCCTAGTGTAATGTTCATTCAGATGCCGTATTCAGCACTTTTTGCACTCGATTCCCCCCAGAGAAAAGTCGACGCGTACCCTCATTGTCGACCATATGCTATGGGTCCACGGTCGGACACGCTTCGCACAGGCGCGCGCTGAGCTGGGTATGACCGACTGTACAGGTGGTCCGTCGTCGCCCCATTACACACACCGCGAACGACCAGAGAACTATGACGAAGATGAAGAGGTTATGAGCGATGGCGAGGACATATATGTGCTGGATGCACGAGAGAGTGTAGGCCCGAGGAACATGGAAAAAGACACGGAGGAGGAAAGGATGTCAGCACAGGACCTTATGCTCGCAAGGAGCTTGCGAGTCCGCGCGGAGGGCCTCGAAAAAGTTGTGACAGGCATGCTAGACCAACCCCCTCCTGTGCATCCACACTTTGACGGCGACCCCTTGACTCCACCATCTTCTCCTAAGCCACACAAACGGCACTCTGGTCCACAGAAGGATCCACACGACCACCACAAGCTTCCCAACGGCGTTCGTGTGAGGCTGACATTAGGCACCATAATCAACGACTTGTTTGCGCGACAGGCTCCTCCTCCGCCCTACCGACACTCTCACCCCACAGTGCCTATTCTCATTAATGGGAACTCATCCGACATGGCTTCTTCTCGAGGCAACTCGCCTGTAGTTTTCAAGGACATGCCTGGGCCCCTGTCCCAAGTACCCAATTTCGAGTCATTACCCGAGTCGGCAGTCGCCATCATACCCCCTGCCATCCTTCCTTTATCCTCAATCTCGGCAGGGAGCTCAGGTTATGCACCTTCCGTTCTCATGCCGGGATCCGAATTCCGTTCTCCTGGGTTTCCGCCCAGTAGCAGTGCTCCTCACTCTGTAAGTTCTCCCACCGTGACTGCCACTGCTCGCAACAAAGCTGAACTTCGTTCAGACCACACACACTCTAGCTCCGCGGGTTCGCGAGCTCTATTCATTTGGTGCCGAGCTCAACTCTTCACTGACGTCTCAATCCGCCCTACGATGCCCGCGTCACTTGTTCACGGGCTGCGAGATTTGCGTCGAAGCGAAGTCTGGCACGCGTGCATCACGGCCCCGCGCAGCCTCAGGCGGGTGGACCGGCAGTAGCCCAGGCAAGACGGGCGAAAGCAACGTTAGGAGTAATCCCGGCTCAGGAAGCAAAGGTTCTGCGGGCAGTGGAGGGGGGGTTACTGGGTGGCAGGATGCAAGCGGCATTGGGTCGGGGCTCGCGAGACCTGACATCGATGGCAACGTCCTTCGCAGACGTTCGTGGTCTGCTGCTGCGTGCCATGAGTCGCCCTGTGGGGGCACAGGCGCCGGAAATACAAAACTTTCAGAGCTCATCCCGCGTTTCTTGAGGCTGTCTGCGCTGGTGGCGATTGAATTGGGGATCGAGGCAAGAGAAGATGAGGGCGGAGTGGACAAGCTGCCCTATCAGGTGAGCGATCTTCATCTATCGTTTCGACGCCGCTCTAACGCCCCTGCTTGACAAGGCTCCCCCACCCTCACTATCTGCCTCAGAACTGGCGGAATATAACGCGGCACGTGAAAAGGCACGCGCGCACGTCAACGCCCTCCGGCCATCCCGGGCATGGTACAAGCTTCTCGTTGGCTTACTTACTCGCGCCGCGCTCGAAGGATATCTCACCGGCGGCTGGCGCGGCACGGACGCCGTTGAGTGTCTCATGACCGTCGGGCTAGGGATGGACGATGCGTCGAACACGTCGACACCTATCGACGGGCTCAGCGTCGTCGACGAGAATGGCGAAGAAAAGCCATTGCACGATAATAGCGAGATTGGGGACGAGTTCGAGTGGTTCGATCCAGACGGGTTCCCCACGCTCAGGGAAGCAGCGCGGATCATGTTCCCGTCGCTGCAGGGGCAACATATGTCAACTGGGGAACAGCATCAACTCCATCGCAGAGAGGGTGCCGAAGCTGATTACGAAAAGGAAGTCAAAGAGCGATTGAATAGGGTGCGCATAGTCGAAATGCCTGCTTACCCCTACATGCTGACAAGGGTGTGGGCCCAGTTCTTCGCCGTCCCTGCAATGACTCCAGACTTGTCGACGCATATGGAAGATCTGGCGTGGCACTATCCCGCTGAGCCCATTGAGCGGGCAGCAGTAAGGTACTGTGAAGCAGTCGCAAAGTGGCGGGGCAAACCTGAGTTAGAAACTGTAAGTACTGCACATATCTTCTTTCCCTTCGAGACCCTTAATCATACAATTCTGCAGTACAAGAAAAGGGGACCACCGCCGAGTGCGATGATGATGACTATCGATTCCCTTGTGCACTCGAATCCCACCAGCCCAACGTCTGCACCTCCTCCTAAAGTCAACCTTCCCCCACCGCAGAAGCTGGCGCGACCATTGATTGAAAAGTACTTCGAAGAGCCTTTCCCTGGGGCGTGGAACAAAACAGGCGGTAAAAGGAGACGCTCTTTTATCGATGATTATGACTTGCGAGTGGGCAAGAGGTTCCATATGTGATATGTTTATAAGCTTATGTACGTCTGCTTGTACTTTATCGTTATCTCATTCACTATCATCTCATTGCCGTAACCTTTACGCCTGCACGTTTTGTATATTGTTCACTGTGTATGTCTGCTATTGTCATATGGTCGTCCTATCGATCTCGTTCACCCTAGGCTTGTCGCCAGTCGTTTCCCTGCCGAACATTTTGTGCCTCGCCAACATGCGCGCATGCCTCATGTTTTTCACGGTTTCTGGGCAACCGAGGACAACCCTGGGCAACCGGCACAAGTGGTCACGTATCGGTTGAAATTCGGATCGACAACGCGCCTCCGACGTTAACAACCTGCAAACCTTCAACGGTGCGACCCGACCTGCCCACCCACGCCGACATGATGCTGGGCGCCCGAAATCGTGGAGCCCGCGTAGCAACACTCACATTGACTCTTGTTAGGAGTACCACCTTCAAGGCGCCCACCGGCGTCTATTCGCGAATTTGTTCCCCTTGGTCATCACTCCTCATTTCAAATGGCGATCTGCTGCTATAGACTAGCCCACTGGATTCTGCGATCGCGAAATCATTCTGAATGAGTAGGAAATACAACACGATAGAATGGTGGCAATTATACTTGGCCCTCACTTCCCAGCATAACACTGGTGCTTTACCCATCCTGCGGTCATCGCACGACTGGACCTTATGGTTGCGATATTGTTCACCGTGAAAGGGACATCACTATGGACATGACATCGCTAGCTCGCTTTCCACGGCATGCTCTTTTGACGCCTTGCGGCCCGTCTCCCGCCGTCTATCCCGGGCCCGCACAATCAGGAACGACATCTACGGCCGGTAGCGATGGTGCTGGTGCTGGTGGTATAAAGCCTGCTACTAAATGGATAATCGCAGCACTTCACCCCGTCGTTGAACGACCTTTCTAGTTGCTTCTCTCTTCTTTGACCTGGTGTCTTTTCATTTATTTTCGTTGCCGCTTTTTTCAACATCCCGGTCTCCGCACACTCATTCCAGCCTCACCTAACAATGTCCACCAAAATGTTCTTCCTGGCGACTATTTCTGCTCTTTCTGTATTCCAACAGGCCGCCGCTCGACCCCTTGCGTGGAAGAGGGTTAATTCAACCGCCGCCATTGGAGATTTCGGCTCATGCACTGTTCCTCAAATCAAGTTCGCTACTGGCTTTGATAATCGAAAGGAAACAAGCTTTGAACCTGTCGATCAAGGTAAGATCTGGTGTGGTTGAATTGTTAACGCTTGACTAACTTTGTCTCGCCCAGTGTCCTACAATCACGGCAGCGCTCAGAATATCGACATCATCACCCAGTTCATGTGCGACACACTTGTGAACTCCTGTAACGCCGACGCTACTGCAAAGGCCACTTGCGCAACTGCTAAAGCTGCGGCCGATACCGTGACCGCGAAGACAGGAGGCCAGGCAGACGGTGAGGAAATCTGCATTGATCGCTGTTGACTTTTATTGACGCAACTATACAGCATTTAATGCAGTCTTTGGCATCATCACCGACTTTGCCGCCGTGGCAGAAATCAGTGACCAGGGAAGTACTATTGCCCCAGGCGCGAGCGCCACAATCGCGACTGCGGCCATTGCGACTGCTGCAGCGACCACCACCGCTGCCGCTGTCGCAGCTGATGCTACGGATCCCTGTACTGCAACCGTCACCGTCACCTCCACGTCTAGTGCAGTCCTCGCCGCTGCTACCACTGAGAGCTGCGCTGCTGTCACTGTAACGCAAACTGTTACTGTGACTGCAGGCGGAGCCGCTGCCACCACTGCTGCTAGTGCCACCACCTCAGCGGCAGCCGCGGCAACGACCACCGCTGCAGCTACCAGCAATGATGCAACGACTGGAGCAAATTTTGGTACTTGCACTACGCCTCAAATCAAGTTCGCGGATGGCTTGGACGGCAGGAAGGAGACTGCTTTTGAACCCGCAGACCTCAGTAAGCCTTCTCCAACACAAATCAACTTTCGTCAGTATTAATTTCTCCCAATAGCCTCGTTCAATCACGGAAGTGCTGATAATATCGCGGTCATCACTTCATTCGTGAGTAATTTCTTTTGACTGAACAGAGAATCCTTCGCTGAGACAACATATTCTCAGATCTGCGGGCAGGTTGGTTCCTCGTGCAAGGGCAACCAGGCCGCACAAACCCTCTGCACCACCGCTACGGCGGCGGCGGCAGCAGCAGCCGTCGGCACTGGTGCCCAGGCCGATGCATTCAACGCAGTCTTCGGCATCACCACCGACTTCGCTGCCATTGCGGAGATTAGCAACACGGGCGCGACCGTCGCAGCTGGATCGGGATCTGCTGCTGCTAATTCCGCGGCGGCTGCTGCTAGCACGTCTGTGAGCATATACGATACCCTCCGTTCGTTCTCTGCTTATGTTTTTATTTAGAAGGCCGCAATCATTTCATCCGCTGTGACTTCAGCTGCCGCTGCCTCTTCAACTGCCGCTGCTAGTGGATCAAACCTGCAAACCTTCACAGGCGCTCTTGGTGGAGTTGCCGCTCCCGCGGTGACAGCATCGGGCAGCCAGTTTCAAGTCGCCGGAAACGATCTCTTCAATGATGTCGCGGCTGCGGTTGAGCGTTCTTGGTAAGTTCTTTTCTCAGTCTGGGAAATTCACGCGTGCTAACGGTTACTTTAAAGCTCTGTACAGAACAACAAATGCTCGGACGCTGCCAATGCCTCAGGTAATGCGAATGGGTTCACCGTATCCGCGTGCGGTGCGCAGGAGACGGCTTGCAATGCCGCATGAGTCGAAAGGCATTTAGAGCGGTTGGCATCGAAATTGTAAATAGTGTGCGCGTTTGTTGAATATACCAGGTGCTACGATTGTTCTGAAACATTGCCATTCAGGCGACTCGGTAAGACAATCATGAATCAGTTTTCACTGACAATTAACTCCAATGCAGAGCCATTACGAACAACCCTGCCGTTCGACTCGAACATCGGATGGTTGCATTCCTACAAATGACGACGTCCATCCAGAAGAACTCCCCTAATCATCGCACTTCATAAGCAACGAATTCTCTGCGAGCTCCAGTTGACGCAGGGCGTGTAGTGGAAATCTCAGGTAGCGGAATGAGACCCTACGCCTGTCTGCTTGCGGCAAATCTCGAAGTCCGAGTCCAAATGATAATGATGAGATGGAATATCACTCCATGTCAACGTCCCCCCCATCTTCGTCGCTGGCATCATCATCTTCCCAACCTTCCTCCCCCTCTTCCTCGTCATCGAGAGGCGAGGGTGTGATCCCGAGTTCTCTAAGCTTGGACGCGAGCTCTTTTGCATGCTCTAGCAGTGGTGTATCAGGGTGATCCTGATTCGTGAATAGCTATCAGAAACGTTAGACGGTTCTGAAGGATCGCAAGGATGAAATGACCGCTCACCATCTGGCACGTTTCTAAGCAATCCAGGGCGTCCCTGGCAAGTTCTTCCCAGCCCAACTCATCAAGCTTCCCTCCCTCGCGGTCTTTGGCCTCTTCAGCCATCAAGAAAAAGCACCAGCCCTCTAGATACCACGCCTCAACATCCTGGTCGTCGCTGGCCATGATCCCATGTAAAACCAGTAGTGCAGGACTGAATAATGAGAGCTCTAGGAATAGCCGGACAACGGACAACCGCGTTGCAAGGGGTGGGAGTCGAGGATCGGAAGGGTCTTCAATGTCTTTCCAAGCGCTCCATGATTGCGAAAGATACTCTTTCGCGTCGTCTGGCCGATTTTGGGACATACGCACAGATGCTAGCGTCTGAAGAGCTTCCGGGTTTCCGGGATCCGTTTGGAGGGCAAGGTTTAGGAAATTTTCGCAGGTTTTTTCTGCCTCTGGCTCGAAGCTGACAAAACAATCAGGTCTTGGAAGATACAATGTTTTTATGTGGTACGCACCACAAATCATAGCTCGGATCCATCCATATCTCAACCATGCCTATGTATGCACGCACGATGTTACTTTTTGCGTCGGTTTCATCGCTTTGCATGTCGGATGCTCGCCCTTTACCCTTGACCTGAACAGAAAGGAGGTCTATCGCGTGTTGGAAGTATGATAACGCAGCTTGCGGATCGTCATCGGTTAACTGAGCTAAATAAAGATACGCAGATGACGGAGGAGGAGACGGTGCCTGAGGGCTGGGAGGGACCAGGGAGAGGAACATCTATCAAACAGGTATATTTAAGATATTTGCATTTGATACTATGCGAGAAACTCACAGATCGTGCATCGTCGATCTCCCCCGTTTCAAGAAGAATGACGCCCATCATCTCTCTAGCCTCGGCATGTGCAGGCTCGCGGTCAAGAATGCGCTTCACGAACATGTGAGCCAGCCCGTAGTCGCATTGTACAATCAGTTCTTGGGCTTTTTCTATGAGAGCTGGTATTGTGGGAGTTGACTTGGAGGCAGAATCTGTAGCATTCGAGACGACAGGAACAGTCTTTTTTGTCTTTGTGCGCGTGCGGCCCATGGTGGAAGCGAGACCTGGCAAGAATGAGATAAAATTTCACTGCCGATCGCGATTCATGCAAGTCACATGCACGGTCCGACTCGGACTTTTTATTGCACACTCATTGCCTTGAAATTACCGCTGAGGCAACATCTCCCCGACTTGGACGACCACACAATCCTTTCTGACGTTTAACTTTTCTTGGCACTTCTGAAATCCATCGTTTTGTCATACTCAAGTTTAAATACACCTCATGATTGACCTGGAACACGCTCCGACTGCGATGCCCGCAGATCCACTCTTTTATGAACGGTTTCTAGCACTTATGGAGAAAAGCTTGTCAGACGTGAAGACTTTCTCAGAGCGCGAAAACCGACCGCTACATGAGGTATACCTACGCATTTGGCCTACATTTCTACGTGAACTCAATCACAACATCGGCTACTGAACAACCAGATACGACGGGCGGTGGCAGAGTGGCATGCCAGCTTTCTATTCGCCTACGAATCCCCGCAGCGTTTAGATTCGAATAACTCTACCAAGGCTACTAAGCGATCCCCATATTGTAGGTTCTCCTCGATAAAGACCACACAACCAAGCTCTTCCTTACCAAAGATGCAGCTCAGTCAATTCTACGCAACGCCTCACAAAACTTAGAAACCCTACACGCACTGTCTGGGATACATTCCTTCATCCTTGCGGCCGATCCCATATCAGGCGATGCATTCTTAGGTGGCACTGTTCTTGCTCGCGAGTTTTGGCGCGGGCTGCGTGGGGGTGGGGAGGCAGGCGCAAAGGGCCTCCATGCCTTTTGCCTGAAGAAAACACGAACACCCTTGCAAGGCCCCAATGAGAGCTCGACCCCCGCCAGTGCTTCTGTCGACACAAAACGTGGCTCTTCCAGTTCGGTTAAAGCCGAGGTATACACGACTGTTCGAGACGCATTGCGGTGGGTGGTTGCGTACTCAAGCTTATCAAAAGCTGAGCATGCATGACTAGTGTCGCTTGTGGAATACGCACGGCCGAAATGAGATGGTCCAATCACGACCGATTGTCTTCTTATAACATCCGTCTCGTTGGGTGGCCTAATTCTATCCCTCAGCAGAATCCATCTGCTATGACAATGAAGCAAAACATTTTACTGCTGGAGGCGTTGGGAAATGGCACCATGCGCTTTGAGCGCACTGACGTTTCTGAGGGCACTCTTGCAGCACCGACTGTTGATAAAAATTCACACCTACCCGGCGCGCCATCAGATGATATCTCATGGGCCTATCAGGATGATGTTCCAGGCATGTCTTTCCAGGAGGTAAATAGTTCGATATGCTTTCTCTGTTGCTTAAACCGACATATCACAGGAAGGACAGATAAGATAGCCGTCAGAGATGACAGAGCTACATTTGAATCGATTAAAAGCAGTGACCGTCATTCGCCTTCAAATATGTTGGAAGGCTTGGGGCCCCTCCGGCTAGAAATCCTGATCCTGGCATGGTCCTAATTATGTCCTTCAATTGCATTCCTTCATTCATTTTGATCAATTATATGGGTAGCTGATAGAACGTGATATAACGTCAGACACAGCCGAAACTCGTTGTCAATGGCATGTCGGAAAATTCAAAATCACAATATCAGGCCATATTAGGGCTGATCAGGTCATATCAGGTCGTCAGGTAAACCGGACCCTGAGAACCCATAAGTCAGGCCTTAAAACCCTGGATCAGGCCTGATCATGCCTGAGGCGCCTGATCATGCCTGACCGGGCTGACCAGGCCGGGTCAGGCCGGATCAGGCCATGCACGGGCCCTATGCAAAATGTGTTTCCCACTGGCTTGTAGGCCAGTGGGCGGTGGTCTCTGCACAATGCGTCAAGTTAGTAATGCTTCGTGATTAGTGGTCAGAATGTGTCAGTATTAGTGGTCAGTAGATGTTAGTGGTCAGTAGTAGTCAGTAGTCAGTGGGTTAGTACGCATGTACCAACAGGTGGTTGGTTTCGGCTTCATTACGCACGGTTTTGTTTATGGTTCGGCGGACGGGTGGTGTGCCACAGTCCCGCGGTGAAGCTCTCACATTACAATTCCTCACTCTACAACCGCGAATGCTTATGGCGCTAGGATTCATGGTATACTTCTTATTTATTGAAAACACACTACATAGAATGGTTCCACACATCTGGAGCGTGTCAAAGTAGTCCTCACTCTGAATTTCATCACAGCAGTATTTTAAGGCTCTGGCAAGGCTCTGGCGCACAGTGGCAGAGTACCATATTGCTGCACAGCAGGGAAAACGCCTTGAATCAGGCTATTAGTGGTGAACCAGTTATTATATTTGAATTATTCACTATTCTATGCATGCCGTGGCTGAGGTACGCAGATATGAGATCAACAACCAGCGCGCATGTCATGTCACCTCAGATCGCGTCTCGGCAGCAATATTACGGCGTTGGTGGGCAGGTTATGGTCCCTGCCAGACGTATGTCAATTTCAGCTTTCATTTTGATCAATGGCTACATGTTATCCAGGCATATGCAAGTGCACACAATCACATTATCAGGAATTATCATGCCATATATGGCCTGATCAGGACGCCCGCAAGGGCTGATCAGGCCTGGTCAGGCCGTCAGGCTCCGTCAGGCCTGATCAGGCTAATTTGGATTTTCCGACACAAGATTCGAACGAGGAATCTGGCATTGGACACCCTCTAATTATAAAGAGGTTTCGTACCAGTGGCATATGAACATATGGATTATTCAACGGTGACGACATGGAATAACGCCATAGGAGAGCTTGGGCACTCGATCAGAATTGGCGCGTTGGAAGTTGTTTGGGGGTATAAGTCAAAACGGCGAAGCGCCTCGCGATGCGTTTCGTTGTTTCGCTGCTGTTTCGCTTTCCCACGTTTTTCCCCAGTCAAATGCGCTTCGGGAAGCCACATCGAAAGGGATCGCGAATCGCCTGCGAAACGTACCCGAAGTGGCTACTCTGAACACACACTTGCGCACGTATGGGGTCCCACCTGGATAGCATAGTCACAAATGCCCGAAGAAGAAATTGGGCTACAGTAGAATGAGAAGTTGAACAAAAGTTGAATCCTGTTGAACGTGATTGTATTCACGATGAACAACGCGGCGCATCATACGGATTGTACTTAGTGTCGGATACGGGCGTTCTGCAACGGGACCTCACCGGAATAAAACCACCACCACCATGCAGCGCCACATCGGCCTAAATAAAACGTAACAAGTTCAGCCTCACCGTCAGGCTCCGTCAGGCTCCGGGTTGCGGAGAAGCGCTCACTAGTATATTACCAGGTGTCGTAACAGTTCTTCAACAACAACCATTGCTACACTCATGGACAACTTAGCTGATTGCTTTACATGCTGCGGCAATTGTCTTCTTGGCTTGAAGGGCTTATGTGGTGCAGAGCCCCCCCTCAATGACCCTGTACTAGAAGAGGTTTCCAACCTTTTGCCCGCTGGCGTTATCAAGCTTCCTGTTGGCTATGCGCCATCGTGGTGCACACACACGCACGCAGCAGATGGCTGGCATCCATTCAGTACCAACTTCATGCTATCCCAAATCCTTGTCCTAGACTTAGCGCTTGAGTACACATCAATATTGGGGGAGTTAAAACACTTGATTGACAATGGGTACCTGCGGTGTACGTATCAGAATGATGATATTGGCAACAGTGTACGTGAAATAGACAATATTATTACAATTTCCCTACTTATTCTCAATGCTTTCATTCAGCTCTATGTCAGAATATATATGGTTCCCTTTGACCTTCCTGGTGTCAACCGCAGCCGAGACGAGAAGCCGTCCGACCCCGGTCCCTTGGGCCTCAGGTCGATACTGAAATTGGCTCTTGGCGATATGGCTCTTTGGAATGGCCCTAATAAGGATGCATATAACGGAGCAGTGATATTTCCCGAGGCTATTCTGCCGGCAACTGATGTATGTGACCTCACAATGAATATACAATGGCATCAGACAGCCTCTTATATCATCACGCTCATAGAAAAATCGCACCCTGGGGAAGATCTACGGTGATATACCGTCGCCTCTGGTCAACTCAAAGTCAGACTCGCCATTAATTCGCCGCATATTCGATGACGGTATCCTGGGAATGCGGAGTACGTTGTACTCATACCAGAAGCGCACGGTCGCGAGAATGTGTGAGGTGGAACTATCCCGAGACGAGATCGATAATCCGCTTTACATTTCTGTGAAGGGAATGGGGGGGGATGCATTTTTCCTTCAGCCTGGCACGTTGGAGTTGCTTCGCAAACCCCCAATGGTTCGGCGAAACCGGGGTGGGATTCTTTGCGAGGAACTAGGTGAGTCGCCGAACCTTCATCGCCCCCAAGTGTCTCACAACCTAAGCATAGGAACCGGAAAAACTGTGATGATATTGGCTCTAGTTATGGCCACACTTGATCAACTTCCTGATTCTGAACAAGGGCCTGTGATGACCCCTCTTGCCTTGGAGCTATTCCCTGGTGGAAGCTTCGAAACTGAGCGCAATTGCGCGGCCCTCCAACAACCCTCACCCACCGTCCCGTCTTTGAAGCAGATAATGATTCATTACTGCCGTATTCACTCGGAGGCTTTGCGGCCCCACTGGCGAGAGAGGCTCGAACAAAGCAGACCTGAATTATTCATGGAAGTGATGGATAATATTCCGTTTTATCATGATCATACTGTGCTCAGCTCTCAAGGGACGGCCAGGCGCATGTACTTAACATCAGCCTCATTGATTGTCGTGCCCAATGATTTGATCCAACAGTGGCACCACGAAACCACGAAACATTGCGAATCTAACTTACGCGTATTAACACTGGTTTCCAATGCTGTGGTGCCGTCAACAAAATCTCTCGCCTCACGGTATGATGTAAGTGCCTACATCTCTCTGTCCTGTGATGAATCTCATATTAGCCATCTCACGAAGCTGGTTCTTGTGGCATTAAAAAGTACGTGAAGATAGGCATGTTAATCTCTCTTTGATTTGATTTGACCCGGCGCACCCGTAAGGTTTAGCTGCTCTAGCAGATTCCCTCAGTCAGATCAGGTGGAAACGGCTAGTAGTTGATGAAGGGCACGTGGCTTCCTCGACAAAAAGCAATTTTGCCTTTCACGCAAAAGAACTTTGTGCTGAGCGACGTTGGATCGTTACCGGGACTCCAACCACTAATATCCTTGAGCTAAATTTGGGGATCAACTCCCAGCCTGAGGAAGACTCTCATGTGGCGGATATAGCAGCTCAACCCGACTTTTCAGCGCTTCGTGGAGGTTCGATACCGATGGATTCAGAGGAAGACAAAAGCGAGTCTGAGCTTGCCGCAGTAGGTTTTTCATCTCGGGACGAAGACGACCTCGGTAAGGTCAGAACCATGTATATGGACTTCTTGCAAGTTCCCTGTTTCGTAGAGTCGATCCGGGGCAAACAAAGTTTCCTGTTCTTGCTCATTAAAATCCTAATTGATAAGGCCGGTCCTCTTCCGGGAGCGATAGAAATCCTATCACAGGTCTTCGCAATGCAGATGATACGTCACCAGCGAGTCTTCAATTGGCCCGTATGTATTCACACGTCAATATTGATCCTTGTTGTAACAGAACCAAGGATATCGAAGCGGAAGTGAAACTTCCACCTGCCCTCGTGGAGACCGTTCTTCTGGATCTCGACCCTTACGCAGTATTGTCATACAATGTCGCTCAAGCAATCATCATCATCAACGCGGTTGATTCTCAGCGCGAAGGCAAAGTATGTGAAAGCAGACTCTTGCTAATATATAATTGGCGCTGACGACAGTTTCTCAGGACTATTTCTTCCACTCTGATGTAAGTACATCTCACAAAATTGGATCCTTTTTAGACTGGAGTGATGACTTCGCTGCAGAACAACGACGCGCTAATAGAGACACTCGCGAACTTAACGCAGTACGTCACAATCCTGACATTCAAATAAATTCCTCTTACCATTGAATCACAAAGACTTATGTTCTGGTTCACGTCGAAAAATTGCTATGGGATTCATGCGACACTCGCAAATAAAGAGGAGTACTTGGACAGAGCGCAGACACGCGGCGCTTGTGATTCAGACCTAGATCTGTTACGCAGTGCGATATATCACTGGTGTGTCTGCCAGCGTTTGTTTCTGATATTGACTTTCGCTGATTGAACCTATTTAGTGAGAAAGCATATAATAATTCTCTATGGATTGGTATGCAGCAGCGTTCGGATGTACCGGTCCGCATATTTGGTATGCCCACGCGATTGATACAAACCTGGAACCGCATCGAACTACAACCCGAAGGCCCTGTTGAGGACGCTGCTGAGGTTTTTGCGCACCCTGATCGTCTTATAAAACTGCGAGACACAGTGCGCGATTATCCTCATTTAGCTCTGGAAAGACTGGCTGGCTGGGGCGTTGGTGTCAACTCGGCGGATTTGGCGATTCAGCGAAGCCAGCAGGTGATAAAGATGCAGTCAAAGGCGGCGCGGGGATCAAAACGTCGTAAACAAAGAGAAGAAGATAGGTGTGACGAGGATGCGACTCTTCGAGCTGACTGGACCTCTAACCGCAAGGGAATCCGCGATAGCGTGAACGCAGAGTCCGATAGGGCTCAAGCTCAGCTCAAGCATCTTGCGGCAGAGAGTCGCGAGGAGTATTCTGTCGCAGTCGTTCGCCACGGGACAGCTGTATCAGTTGACGGCAGCGACGACCCCAGGACTGCATTTCTTGCATCTTCGCCCGTCGCAAACGTTGAGTTTGCGACGTCTACGTCCACAAAGTTGGACTATATTCTGGAGCAAGTGCGTACTGCGACGTTCTAGCGATCCTAATGTTCACCAGACTGACCCTGTTACAGGTTCTTCGTTACTCGACAAAAGAAAAGTTCCTGGTATTCTCGGAGTCACCTCTGACTTTGGAATATATTCACGAAGGCTTGAAGCTCGTGGAAGTCCAAGCACTCCTTGCAACGAGATGCAAGAACCCACGTGAGAGAGAGGACTATGTAAGAACTTTTCAAACATCAGAGACGCATAGGGTGTTTCTCCTGGAGTTCAAGCATGCTGCGCGTGGACTGTGAGTCTAATAGCAATACTGTTGGATGCTTGAGATTTCAAACAGATTGGGCCTAGGAATATCACTGCAGCGTCGCGTGTAATATTTTGCGAGCCGGTCTGGCAGCCGGATGTTGAAGCTCAAGCCATAAAGGTATGTATCTTGAGGAGAACTACACATTCCAGACATGAAAAACAATTTCCTCAGCGAGCTCACCGTATAGGACAAACACGTCCCATCAGCGGTACTAACTTTGATGCTCAATATTGACATAATTTGCTCAATCTTTTTTTTTCAAGTTCAAACCCTTGTCATTCGATCTACTATGGAGGAGAAGATGCTTAAACGGCGGGACGCTCTCAGAGATGGAAGGACGAAGTGGCCTGACATGGTAGCCGATGAAGGTGTCGATGGCATGAAGTCTTATATCAAGGTATTCGCTCGTCCTCATGATGTGCAGCCTGGGGTGGATCCTATAAACTGATGTACGACATTTTAGCACCCCGCCTTCCTACCTGAGCCAAGCAGCGCAGATCTAGCCCGTGATACATATCCCAAACTATCTCTCTTGAGAGTCCTCACCGCTGAGACAAGCATCATCCCCCCGGCTGATCGAGGTGTCCAGACCATGGAGAGATCTCGCGCCAAGAAGACGAGATTGTTGTAGGCCGCTGCCAATAGCTGATGAAGGTGTCGCTCTCATGAAGTCTTGTATCAAGTTTTATATTCAGGGAACCTACGCTGGTCCTGTGAAATTTTAGCCTGATGGTTGCTGCCTTCCTGCCTCGGACAGATTCTTGCATTCCGCGAGCCTTCGAATGATGAATGTGTATAGCATTTCATGATTGAATAATCGTTCCGTGTTACCAATCACAGCGTGTGTGCATTATTATCTGAGATAAGGTGCATTGGATGTCACTTCAAGGGTTATTAGGTTCGAAGTTAAAGGGGCGTGTAATGAAAGAAATTATGAGGGGGATGTATGTATTTATCTGGCTGATCAAGTGTATATCCCTATAGGCTATGGTAACGTCACTTCCCACTTTCCCCCGTCCCCAAATATTTTGCGCAGCTTAAGTGGGCCGTCGCGGGGAAAGGGGAGACTCACGGTCACCGGTGGTCCAGGGTGTTCGGGTGCTGGCCATTCGAAGCTGTCGCGATAGCGCATGTCAGGACGAGAGGTTTGAAGTTTGAAAGCCTTCAAGCTTGAAAGGAAAGACGTAATGCGTGAGGCATATCTGGGGCGGGCAGCAGGGATGTTTGTGGTGTCGTCGAAACCGGCACGGAGAAAATTAGCCTCCTTTGCTGCTCGTTTAGCTTTGATGTCCTGGATCCACTGTGTGTGAGGTGAAACCAATGGATCTGATACATAGATATCACCGGATCCCTCTTCACTACCCGAGTCCCCGTTTGAACTATTGAGATCTGAGAAGTTGGATGAGGTGACATTTTGTTCTGACATGTTTCGATCGGTTGAATGGTGGGAGTGAGTAGAATTAATGGCATTCTTGAACGTCGAGTACTTATGATCCGAGGGGCGAGAATTTGGAATCGCTGGCGCCAGGTGGAAATAATCAGGTTCAGGTTCATAATCCATGATTTGATAGGAAGATGAAATTACTTTGATGATCACTTGAGGATAGGAGGAGGTGGTGGTGATAGTGGTGGGGAAGCAAGAAAAGATTTAGGGGGTGCGGGCATTCGATTGGCAGGTTAATCATTAGGGGGTCGTTAGAATGTTGAACATAGGGGCCAAGTTGACACTGACAGCATGAGTGTGCCGTAAAATCTCTTGTCACGTGATGCTCTGAGGTGTCTCAGGTTTATATTTATTTATTGATCGAAGATACTCTTTTGAGATCCTATATGCTTCTGTGCGCCATTATATAATCATAATCATCGTTAAGAAGGTCGAGAGTAGTCAGACGCAAACATCATTCACGGTTGAAGGTCAGACGGTCAGATCGGGTTACAAAGAGGACGTGACTTGTACGTAATAGCTGCGCCAGCTCGACATTACTATTTGCCTCGCCTCCGCGGCACCTTCTTCTTCCCAACTGCCATGTTCTCCTCTCTTTTCTCGTGAGTCTCTCTGTACTGTTTTTGTCTATTGCTAATGCGATTAGCCCAGAACTTCTGCACCCGTCGACCCCAACGCCGCGACCTTCCACCCGGTCTCGTCCAAGTTTCAACCGTCAGAGTTGTTTGGAGAGCTCGAGCAAAAGGATCTCGAATGGCTGTGTGATGGTGGATTCGTCACGGAGACGCAAATCTTCTATAACATCCTCGAGGATGGCACAACCATCATGTGCCAACTGATTCACTCTGCCATCGGGTGCGCATCTTACTGACTTTTAACTGCGATTGCTTACGTTTGGTGCTCCTCAGAGTTTGGTATCCTTCCATCCAGTTTACATGCAAAATCTACAACCCCAACACGAAGGAAACTATCTGGAAATCCATCAACGTCTCCAACTTCACTACGGCACCTAATGGGCTCGATAAACGCTCCTGCAAGGCCGATCAGTTCTCTATCACGTTCAAATCCACACCTGGCGCAGAGAATCCCGAGTCGTACACAATACGTGCCAACCTTGCTGATGACCTCCAGATCTCCCTCGACGTCGCGCGGCCAGCTGCCGTTCCCGGGTACAAGGTTGGAAAGGGGCCGAAGGGAGGGTACTCGTACTTTGGTCCGGACCTCGAGAAGCCAGAGGGATACGTGGTCCATCGATTCTGGCCGCACAATATCGCGACTGGCCACATCATCTCCAAGGGTCAAGCGATCACGGCCAAGGGTCCCGGGATGATGGTGCACGCGATCCAGGGCATGCGGCCCAACCTTGTCGCGGCGAAGTGGAACTTTGCCAACTTCCAGAGCCTGGAGCACGGTGGTGTGTCCGCCGTGCAGATGGAGCTCACTACCATAGACACGTATGGCAAGAAGGCGGTGAACCCGGGCGGTGTCAGTGTTAACGTGGGCAGCTTGGTGTTGGGTGGAAAGCTCGTCTCTGTGGTCGCAGAGACCAAATGGCCGGATGAAGCACAGTCCGACGATGCGCCTGTCAAGTCGAGATTTACGCATCTTGCTCCCTACCTGGATGCGGACACTGGATATGAGGTCCCATCGGGGATCTTATACAGCTGGGGAGGACCCTCCCTTGCCTCTGATGCTCCGGGAAATATTTCTGCGTCGATCGAAGTTGATGTAGGATCAGCGTCGGCGCCCAATGGTCTCATCGAGAAGGTTGATGTGCTAGCTGAGATCCCCTACGTGGTCAAAACCGTCGTCAACTACGTTGCTGGGACTAAGCCTTACATCTACCAAGTATGTCCATCTCTTCCTCTCTTTTCATACTTCGCGCTGATGTTCTTGAAAAGTGGTTGAATAAGGCTAAGCTCTCCGTGACCGGCCCTGATGCTCTCATCCCCGGGCTGTCAGGCGGCCTGGAGATTCAAGGATATCTGTATAACGAAGCTACTTTCATTTCTTAAGCTACCCCTTTCTCCGGGATCTGTACAACACGAGTAATAATACCTAGTTCACGACCTGTCTGCCACAGTCATGAACAGCCCAGAAAGTATCGCCACTTGCAGCAAACATCAACCTGGTTTTGCAGAAGAGGAAGTGGGCGATGAAGCTTACGACGTGTCAGTACGGTATAGGTTTCCAGGTTTGATATTCGTGCTCATT
Source organism: Athelia sp. TMB (assembly GCA_014898675.1). NCBI lineage: Eukaryota > Fungi > Basidiomycota > Agaricomycetes > Atheliales > Atheliaceae > Athelia > Athelia sp. TMB. The sequence goes on along the minus strand of JACXVL010000005.1, from coordinate 418,786 downwards.
GCACAGGCACTTATGCGATGAAGGTGGATGAAACGGGATCTCTGTCCGACCAGACGCAAGCCGAAACAGGCAATCGAATTACCAGACGGGTATGTGGTGACTGTTTCAGCGTTTAGTCACGATTGCGATTCCCAAGTTTAGGGCATCCGGATGGAGCCGCATGCAGGTGACTGATAGCATGAGACTCAGCTGCTGACTGCTATACACGACCAAACACAGCTGCCACATATCTTAATGCATGAGTAGGCATTGCATATTCTAATTTCCCCCCTAAACTCCACCGCCTGATGTCTACAACTCCCAAACCTGGGCCTTTCTGGCACGTTATCCGATTTCTGGATCATCCCATGCTCCCAGCAAATGCAGGTCGTGACTATCCCAAAATCGTCAAACACGGTGCGCCCTTCTCTCGAGTTCCCCGCCCTACCACTTGTGATCATAGCAACACTGACTCCATGAGCTCCTAGGAATTGATGACGATGGTCCTATGCATCCTAAAAGCCCACATGCTTCCGGTCCTGATGGTGCGGCTACGTTGCTGTACAAAATGGGCCGGGAGAACTGGCTCCAGCGACTTTTGGATGTGAAGGGGACTAAGACATTCAGCCTTGAGGTCGGATCTCCCGATAGCTGTTTTCAGCAATTATATGTCAAGCGGGTCGGCTCGAATGTCGAGGTGATCATGGCGCCTCGCAGTCCACAAAATTGGGGCTCAGCTAACTCTGACGCCTCAGCTCGGGTTTTACAGTTCTGACGGTCTGCGCACCCCTGCACACGGCGTTCGCTACGTCATTGACGAATCAGGGCAATGGGAGCCTACTTCAACCTCCGATCTTGGTCGAGGATGGGGCGGTTCCGACGTTTGGGTGCGGGCGCAAGGTGAGGCTTTCGCGCAGCATATCTGGTACATGGATCGCTGGTCGGATGGAGAACCAGTGACATTGATTGAATGGGCCGGCATGACGGAAGAGGAGAAATCCGAGGCCCGTGCGTGGTCCAAAGAGAGAGAGCAGCGATCTGAAGAGGCCAAGAAGCTAGCCCAAGAGAAAAGAGACAACGAACCAGACGAAGATCCCCAGGAAAGAGAAAGGAAATACAGGGAGCATCAAGAGATGAAGATAAAGGAGTGCAGAGCCGGCTGCGGCGTGAAGGATGCGAGTTATCGTTGCTCAAAGTGCAAGGAAGTCCGTGAGTGCGGTTCTCTATTCTCTGACATTATCTAACGACAGTTGAAGAATACTGTAGCAGAGAATGTCAAGCAGATGACTGGAAGGTGCGTGCGATATTGCCGTCCATTGCTTCTCGCACACTGATCAAGCCTCGTTCGAGCAGTACCACAAATCAGTCTGTGGCAGAATTCATGAGTATCATTAATGAACCTCCAGATGACTGGGGAGTGTACATAATGCAATACCAGGTTTATGACAACGGATAGCGTTTCTGGGTCTGGGAATTGCAATGCATTCCCCGAAGTACTCCGCGACCAGAGGCCTTGTGAAGCCGGGAGACAATGGCTTGTGTCCAGAAGACCGAATTGCGGCCTGTGCAATGAGTATCAATGCACATAGCATTCATCGATATTTATCTCTGCCTTCAATTTCCCCCGAAGGATCAAGGCTTCCAGCGTTAACTTGATCATCGGTTGCCGCCCATGAGGAGCACAAGCAACTCGACCCACCCTAGCATTTGTTTGTCAAGCAGTCGCGAGTACGGTGAAGTGCGGTGGTTCGAGCCAGGTTTGAAACAGATGTCGCATGCAATTAACCTCTGCTATTACTTAAAGTTCCCGCACTGCAGGGTTGCGCATGAACACCACCCTACATCACCCCACGCCGGGCCCACGGTCGCGATCTGAGCTCACGTCCTGGCCTACAACTAAAGAGATGCCTTTTCCCTACCAGAAAGTCCTCGTCATCGTCAGTCCAGTCTATATGCTATGGCTATCTAGGGCGCGACAAGCGGAATCGGCGCGGATTTAGCCGACACAATTGTCAACAACGGCGCGTCGGTCGTCGCGGTCGGGCGGCGGCAGGAGCGGCTCGATACCGCGGTGCGGAAGTGGGGCGCGGGCAAGAGCGCTGGGGTGCGGTTCGACATCACGGATCTGGACGGGATCCCCCGCTTTGTGGACGGGTGACTGGCCCTCTTCTCGGCTGGCGCGCGCCGCTGATGTGCTCCCGTGCTGCAGTGTTATAAAAGCCCACCCGGACCTCGACTGTCATACTCAATTCCGGCGAGTTCTCGTCTCGGGATTCCTGTCTTCGCATGAAGCCGAGCTTAGAGTCAATTCGGAGTTCTGAAATCAACTGCCAACAGGGATCCAAACGGGCATCGACTTCAGCGACCCCGCTTCAATCGACCTCGCCTCCTTCATAGACGAGCTCACCACAAACTACGCGTCCTACGTGCACTTCGTCAAGTACTTTCTGCCGCACCTCCTGGCCAGAGCCACGACCGGCCCCGCCGCGCCAGTCTTCGTGACTTCCTCGCTCGGGCTCGTCCCGCACATCGGCTGCGGGAGCTACTCCGCGACCAAGGCGGCGCTGCACAGCCTGATCATGGTCATGCGCGCGCAATTGAGGGCGTCGGGCGTGAAGGTAGTCAAGATCCTGCCCGGTATCGTACAAAGTGAGCGCCTAGAAGCTTCGAGGGCATTTGGGGCCATTGCTCACACCTCCGGGCCGCGTCCCAGCTGAGCTGCACGGACAGAGCGGCCAGTCGTTCGGCATGCCCTGGCGGAATTTACGGCGGCCGTGTGGGCGGCGCTGGAGGCGGGGGAAGAGGAGATCCCGCTGGGGATGGCGGGGCGCGTGCACGAGAGCTGGGAGCTGGGGCGGCGGGAGATGTTTGATGGAATTGTCAAGCGCTACTACGGGTAGTATTACGGCGTCGGCTGGGGATCTCGACTCGGATTTTTGCCTAGTTTGTAAAGTCTATGCCCAGGGACGAGACGGGAGGGTGGTTCATAAAGTGCATGCATCGTTTCAGAGTTCTGTTCACATCTGATCACGGGCGATGTCTCCCCATTTCTCTGCATACCGAGCGAACACGAGGGATGCCTCACTCGCTCTGATGAAGGGAATATTAATATCCTCTTTCTTACCATCCCAACGTATGTGCTGCTGAGACAGTGTAGAGTAGTATTGGGGATTACTATTGCTTGGCTGATCGTACAGACTATTATTTTTCCAGGTTTGAATTCGTCATGGTAGTGATCATCGTGTAGAATCAAACTTACTCAATAATATAATCGGACAATCTGGTATGCTCGAAGAACCGAAGCGTCGCCCTGCAATTAACAACACAGTCCGCCCGAACAGCCTATTCTCCCATTTCATTCAGGCTCTTCATAGGAGTGAACAGCGCCTGCCATATATCGGCATCGAAAGAATTGAACAGCCAACCTCGACCAGGTTAAGCCTGCTATCCGGGTGAAACTCGCCAGAAGAGCCTGACAGATCGCTGATCATAAGCCTGGGTGAGGGCGCATGCCCCGCGGATCTAGCAGGGCGCCTGTGATAAGGTCAGGCGTCCAGCATCGAGATTGCAACAAGTTGGCGCCGCGGATCGCTCGTTGATAGCCAAACGTGCGATGCTGGATAAGATTGAGTCCCCTATGCTGATATATGCATCGCAGACTTTCTGACGTCCAGTGTTGCTTGCCAAGGCCCAGCTTAAGCTTTCGATCCCTGCCTCGCGATTATCATCAGCCTGGGATTTGTTTCGAGAACTAGCCTGAGAGTGCCTGATAGCTGGCGGCTGATTTCGGGCGGGTCGCAGCGGGAGAATGAGGGAGGCAGGGAGTGAGACTCGAGGCTCGGAAATGGGATGGGTTTGCTGGTTTGCTGTATACTGAATGGATGTCGGGATGTAGATTGGAGTCCTGCGCAGTAGTGATGAGTCAGGTCAGTGTTCAAGGCGAACAATTGCCGATATCCATCGGCCGTGATGTGATGCAGCTGTACTGACTGCGTGCTTTGCCGGTGCCGCTGAACGCGAGTCGCTTTTTGAGCGCCCAACGCCGCTAGCAGCATACATCCACTGCAGTCTGTAACCGTCATGAGCGATGCTCCGTTCACTCATCGGCCGCTCCAACTTGCGTACCCTCGCCCGCCTCTCCGCGCCCCCTGCGAATCCAAACTACATTCGCCATATACACTCTGTGACCCCTCTGCGCACTGGGTCCATCGCTAGGCATAGCCTGCTGCTAGCTGAAGGGCGCTCTAAATTATCCCACCCTTCAGTTATTCTCGGGGTGCATGCGTTCCATTCTACCCCAAGAAGGGAGGCTGCGCCGCTGATACCACTGCTGCTTGGTGCCCTGAAAGTGAGTACCAGTCTGCTGAGATCGGCCGCCTATCTGAGACCACGCACAGGCGTCCACTGCCCTCGAAGTCGCGCGCACAACAGCGCGAATAGCCCTCACGTTTATACCCTTTATTCTGATCGGAAACTTCAAGTCCCGCCGGTACCTCCAGCACGCGGCCGTGCACGGCAAACCCGTGTCGGACGAGAAGAAGGAGCTGATACTGAAATCCGTGCGATGGCGCACCAACGCGTTCCACATCCTCCTATTTATCCCCTGGCTGCTCTTCTGGGCCACAATCCTCGCGAGCCTCGAGCGGACGCCGCTCACGGGCCGGTGGCGCCTGATCCTCCTATCGCCCGACGAGGAGGACCAGATCGCGAACCAGCTCGCGGGCCCGGGCTGGTACCAGGCCGTCGGCGAGATCCTCGCCGCCGAGGGCCCGACGCGCGTCATCCCCACCAGCGACTGGCGCTACCAGTGGGTGCTCGATACCCTCCGGAAATTGGAAAGCACGATACCCATCCTGCAGCAAGAGTCGCTGCTCGCGCCCGTGTGGCTGGAAAAAGGCGAGGATGGCCGCCCGCTACCCCCGCCTGCGGACTACCCTCTGCGGCCCCGTCCGCGTGGGGCCGACCAGATGCGGTGGATGTGGTGCCAGCACTACGTCGCGCCGCATGCGATTCCCGGGGCCCCGTACTCACTGGTGCTGGTGGACAAGCCTGATGCGGCCAATGCCTTTTCGTACGGGTTTGGGCCACAGGGAGGCGGTGGAATCGTAGTCTACTCTGGGTACGTTCCCTCGATGCCAGCGCCACATATATCAGATACTGACGCTATCATAGATTCCTAGATGACATCCTCGCCAAGGCGCCTGCGGAACCGCCACCAGCGCCACCACCAGTCGAAGCGTCCTGGTGGTCCTCCCTCTTCAGTGGCCTCTCCGCTCGCCCCGCACCCGCCCACCCCATACCAACCCCCGAACAGACCTCCGAGCTCGCGATCCTCCTCGCGCACGAGCTCGCGCACCTCGTGCTCACGCACCACCTCGAGACGCTCTCCTCCGCGACGATCATCGTCCCCGGCATCGTGTCCATCCTCTCCGACGCCGTGCGCGCGTTCCTCTTCCCGATCACGATGGTCTTCGGGCCGTTCGTGAACGACGCGGTCGCGCAGCTCGGCACGCTCGGCTCGTCGGAGGTCGCGCGGCTCGGCGAGTACTGCACGAGCGCGCACCAGGAGACGGAGGCGGACGTCGTCTCCGCGCGGCTGCTCGCGCACGCGGGCTTCGACGCGCGCGCGGCGGTGCGCTTCTGGGAGGCGCGGGCCGCGGTGCCGTTTGCGGAGTGCGCGAATGTGCAGCAGGCGGAGAGCGCGGGCGCGCGGCGCCTTTTGGGGAGCACGCACCCGCTGCACGACACGCGCATTGAGGCGCTCAAGGACGAGCTCGTGCGCTGGGAGCTCGAGCGGCGTGTCACGGTGGCGCGGCGGGCGAAGACGGAGGAGGAGTGCGAGGTGGTGCTGAGCCTGCTCGCGGCATGAGCGGGGTGGGTATACACGTCCGGTTTCGTCGTTTCTAGACTATCTACATTGTATTAGTGGCCGTATTTGTACCCTTAGCTTACGCTCCTTGCTGTCTACTGTCCATAGTTGCTCTCCCCTCAATGCGCACACATCGTCTATAATCGTCTATTATATTGGCCGCGGTCTGACATCGTTACGGACTCGCTGCAGGCCCCAGCAGTGGCTCCCTCTCAGGCGACTTGGAGTACCGCCGCACGAGCTGCGTCGCGCGCGCCCCGTCGTCGAACTCTTTGATCTCCTCGACGATGGTGTAGCCGCCCAAGCGGGGCAGCCAGACAAGCCAGGAATAATAGTAGAGGGCACACAGCTGCGCACACACTGTCAGCATACGTGCAGTATAAGAGATGTCAGCTTACGATAATGGTGATCAGAGCAGCCACACAATAACTGCGCGAGACCAGATAAGCAGAGGGGCTAGGAAGCAGAGAAGGGACTCACGTCGCATGCCAGAAGGAGACGTCGCCGTGCCCATGCTCGGGCGGTACCCTGTCATAACAGCGCGTTAGATCTGCGTAGGTCAAGTGAACTAGCACGGAGCAGGACGCACCAGGGGAGGACTAGCATAATCACCGAGGTCACCAAGAACACAATTATAGACACACTCGGTGCCCGGTACTTGGAAGGGGCAGCGCCTGCGAGCTCTTTTCGCTCCCGGACAACCCATAGGCCAGCCACTAGCGCTACTTGGAAGATCTGACCCTATCTTCAGTCTCTGTGTGTACGAAAGAACTTGCAAGCGTACCATCATGGGATAGCTAGCCAGGTCGGCCATGAAGTTGAACGCATCCTTGCTGGGGACGGCGAGGATGGCGAGACCGAGTGTCCACCACCGGAGGATGATGGGGCCTAATGGCGTCCCGAAGGGTTTTGTCGACACGAGGAGGCTTGGGTAGGGCAGAAGGCCTTGGCGAGCTATCTCGCGGATTATGCGGGCTTGCCCGATGAGCTGCGAGAGAATATCAGCGTGTCCGAACGAGGTTGTGGCTTGCGAAGCTTACCGATGCCATCTGAGAGGAAATGTCAGATATGAATGTGGTATGGAATGGTGAGTTACTTACCATCGACCCGAAACAGCTGAGGGTGACCAGAGCGGGAAGCAGCTTGGCCGCCCATGTATCCCCCAAAACACGGCGAAAGAAGAGGGCGGCGACTAGCTGGCCGGAACTGCGGAGCTCCTCGCGTGGGATGGCTGCGACGTAAGCCAGGTTGATGAAAAAGAACAAAAACGATGCCAGTGCCAGGGAGATAAGACTGGCTTTTCTGATGGTTCGTACTCGATTGGGCCCCTTCACCTCGCCAAGAACGTTGAAGGCGTTATGCCATCCCACAAAAGTGTAGTTGATCTTGACAAAAGCGGTCGTTAACGAATTCAGGTTGGAGTTGCTGCCTTCGAAGATGTTGTGGAAGTTGGCGTATGGGTCCTCTACCCTGGTGAGTCCGGCTAATACTGCGGCGCCGAGACCAACCATGCTAAAAGCTCAGTGAGCAGGGTTTCTTCAGGAAAGTTGGATATACGGACAATAGGGTCGATACGATCTTCAAAAAGGTCAGGAGGTTGAGGAGCCTGAGCGACCATTTGGTTGAGACGGCAAGGACTGATGTACTTTAGAATGAACTAAGGGGAGGTGAAGATGTGAACTGACTTGAAGCAACGATGGTTAGACATGCCAATGCGGTGACTACTTGGTTGTGGGGTGTGGCTGGTATATTGAATATTGACAGGAAGTACTACATAGAAGCACGATATGAGCATATGAAGGACTGCTCTGAGCCCACAGCCCATGTACCTGAGCAAAGATGACAGCGACAGTTCCGTTGAAGCTTGGGTAAAAAAAGATTGTTTTAGCTCCAAAGCAAGATGCATATGTGCATCGCAGGCATAGTGGACTGGACATACGACAGTAGAACGGTCGAGAATGCAAAGATAGTTGGAATGAAATAGCGCGGCCGCGGATACGCCATCTCAAGATAGACAACCTCGGCGCCAGATCTGTCGGGAAACCAGGATGCGAACTCGACATAGATGTGGAGACCACCTTGACGGCGACTTCAGTCGAGCAAGGTATTCCACAGGAAAGTCACTCACAGTACGCAATCAAAGGTCCAAGCAACCAGTATAGCAGGAAGATTCCGATCGACCCAACGGAGTTCAGCACTGAACCCGGTACGCTGTACATACCAGCACCGAGTAGTTGACCGACAGTCAACATCACGGCGGACAGAAGGGTCACTTCATAGCCCAGAGGATTGACCTGGTTCGATGTCAGACATCCACTTTAGCAGACGGAGGTGGTTACTCACAGATTCTGTAGGTGCGTGACCTCCCGTCTCTGATTCGTCGGATGACGCGACACGAACATCGTGCTCTGCATTTTGTGATGGCGACATGGAATTTATGTAAGGTGGACTCGCTTGAGCCTGAGATGGTGGTTAGAGACTGGCCTGGCTTATCGCATGAGAGCCACCAAGACCACTAAATAGCAAGCTACAGCAAGTTGATGCCAGCAGATGCCCCAGGAGACCCCAGTTAGTAAATGCGGTTTTAAAGCCGATGCTTGAAATTACTTCGATCTTGTTGTGTACTAGTGTGTTTCCGGCGGTCTCCGGTGCCTACATAGAGTCGGAACAGCCACCATCACGCCAAGCGGAGTACTGCTCCCACCACCATCTCGTTAGAAATTCTACTCACCTATCGATTTCAAGGATTCTGGGAGAGTCAAAACCTGCCCTATCGGTCCTCTCCTGCTGTGCTCCAAGTTGAGCTTGCGTTGAATTCCCACGGGATCCCTCTCTGGCTTTATTTTGTGCTGTAACCTTTAAATTGGACATATTTTCTGCTCTATTATCTCCCATGGTTCGCGATCGCCAGCGTATGCAGCTATTGTATCTCATTCGTCCCTTGTCGAATCTGCAGTAATCAGTTACAAGCTACTGCCACGTAAAATTGTCCTAAGAGCGAACTCCTAGTTACCATGTTTGTATGCATTGCAACTGATAAAGTGTTGAGCACCCCATAATAATATCATATAGTCACTACTCGTTCGTCGGCTCTTTATCTTATGTTCCATGATCACCTGTGTATGTCTTTTTCGATCTTAACTGGTAGCTGCTGAATTAAGCGTATCATTCGCAAAGGTTGTTGGTCTGGCAACGCGCTGTGGCACCGCTTTGGCCTGCTCCTGATCAGAAACTTGAAGATTTCGACGGTCTCGTTGCGCCGTTCTTCTGAAGCATGGCTACAGCAACAAATGTCAAATCCGTATCAATAACCCTTCACTTCAAAGCACGACATCTTTCAAATCCCCATCTAATTTCTCTCATTCAACATTGAACACCCCCAGCAACCATGTCGGATCTTTGCGACTTCTTCGTGCAATGCTGCTGCTGGTGTGGGTCCAATCTCTCTTTCACAGCTTGTACATCATGACGAATGCCATTTTATCTGCATATAGGCCTCAGTAAGCTCATTGCAGCCTGCTAATCCATGCTTTTAACACTAATTCTATTGTGCAGACGACCCGAAGAAAAAGTATGACGCAGATGATATGGATCATCAACTGGAAGAGATGGGCCCTCAACCCCTGCCGGATTCCCATCACCCCGGTCCGAGATCTGCAGAGTTCGTCGCTGGCGATGATGCGCCATTCGCACCAAGACCACCCCCAGATCAACTGCCATCCTACTCGTCCACTTTGCCAATGAGCATCCCGAATTGAAGAACCAGCATGGACGCGTCGTCCGCTGCTACGCTTGAGCAAACATTTTACCGCGGCCGAACTTCCTACGCGTTTAATCTCCAAACCATCACCGCTGGAGCTACTTCTTGGTGGAAACGGTGCGAGCAAATCATCCCAGTCCCCGAGAGAGCATATACTCAAATGTCGCGTTTCAGCTTATGCGGTGGGTTGTGTTGGCTTCAAAAAACACGAGGATCACCCTTTCAGGGCGGGGGAAGGGATTGAATGGGGTAATGGCAGTCTGGATGAGAGAGTGACGGCCCTGGGTATGCTGTCTCAGGGAAAAATACCACCTACGCTGCATCTGTCAAGAAACCAAGACGCAATTGTTATGTACGGCGTGCAATTCAAGATATCGACTCAACGTGCGCGATATCGAACGTGAGTGACTAAGCAGAAAGAGCACGATGGACCAAAAACTTATCCCCAGTTGTGTGATGAATAACCGTACGTATTGGAGGCCATGCAGTGGCGTGCATGTTGGTGTCGAGCCGGGTCAAGCGGGCCGCATCATAGCGTGCGATTTGGCAGAGCGGAAAGAGTTTGGAAAGAGTTTCAAAATCTCTGCCACCTTATTCGACGAACTCTCCATATTCTGCTGCTTGAAGCTCTACGCCACCTAAAGGATACATAGGAAGCAGCATGTTCTAGATAAACATGCCAGATTCGAAGTGCTGCTCTTTTGCTATTTGGGATACTGCGATGGTTGCCATCTAGGAGTCGACAGGCTTTGACGGTCTCGTTTCGCCGTCTCAGAATTCGAATGCACGCACAGCATGTACACTTGGCAACATTAAGTTAGACACGAAACTGAAGTAATGCGCTACTGCTCGATAGGTTGAGCCGAAATCATATTTGTCGGGCTTAGAGTCTGCGCGCCTTCGGTCCTCAGACTCTTTCTCCGAACCCCTCTTCTCGTTCAACTCGCTCAAAGCAATAGTAATGGCGGACCTATGTGACTTCTTTCTGCAATGCTGCTGTTGGTGTACGTCTAAGTCTTTACATTGTCCGCTATGACTGGCACTAACCATCGCAATATTATCTGCTTCATACAGGCATCCGTGAGCTTCATCCAATATACTACTCGTCGCGATTCAAAACTAATTGGTTTGCACAGACAAGAGAAAAGATGATGATTTAGACTCAGTTGACGGGGGGGAACTCCAGGAGCCAACCGCAATGTTCACGCCACGCTTCAGCAGGCCTCCCGACCCGGCTGACGCGACGGGGCATTCTCGATCACTCTCACAGCCCCTCGCTATGGAAGATATGGATCCCTACCCACTACCCGACTCCAAAATACGCACCAGTCGATCCAGGCCAGGCGTCGCAGGATTTGCCGAGGAAGATGCGGCGCCATTCCCACCACGACCACCCCCGGACCAGTTGCCATCTTACCAACCTCAGTCTGACCCATCTGGTCCTCCAGAGCTCGGAATAAGGGGAGACCACTCTTGGACATCACCCGCAAACACTTCCAATTGATCGTATTTCGTGAAATGTGACCTCGGAGAACCCTCATAATATTGCAGTTGCCAGGACTGCGTGTTGGAAGGGGCTGAAGGAGCGAGCAGTTTAAGAACGGGCCCGTCGTATACCCCCATATTATCGCCAACAATCTCATGATACCCAATACTAGTATTAGTTCATGTCAACGGAAGCTTGACTAGAAAGAGATTGGAAACAAACGATGTATACCTACCTGCACCGGGCCATGTATTTTATGCTTTTACTATACCACAGCACTAAGAGGCAAGCATATATTCGCAACAACAAGCAGCCAATGATCGCCTAAAAATGTATCTGAGTAAATACTGGGCTTGTCGAGTGCCACGTTCAATGAAGAAGAGCGAAAGGGGCTGAAGTACCAAATGTGGCGAGGCGCTTGACCGCGGTCGGCCCCGGGCTCGACGTCGACCACAACCACGACGACGACAACGATGTCGGCTCTCTTTTCTCCATTTCGCTCAACATACCGCTATCTGGTGAATATTTCCTGCCTAAATATCCCATTTAAATGCACTCCTGATTAAGTCATCCGCCGACAGCAACGTTCAGCACATGAACAACCTGTGATCTTTTTCTCTGTGGTTTTAGGCCTTGCCGGGCCCGCTATGGTCTTGGCAGTCCCACCTGTCCGTAGAAGCTTTGGGTGGAGACCCGCAGAGGCCATTCCGACGACGTATCCTGGTGCGCACTGGTCCAACAATGTACTGAGCACTTACTGATAGTCTTGTGTTCTCAGTTCCCAAGAGGGCACGGCGAGCAGTAGAGGGCTATGAGGATGATGCATAATAGATATTTGGACAGCAGCAGACGGTTTTGAGCCAATGGATGCAATCTTGCTTTCTACATTCCGCCCGCCCGCCCTTTGGCACTGCTGTCACCTCAAACTCGCCCTAATGCCCGTCCTGTCGCTGGCGAAGATCAGGGCCGTATAAGAGCTAAGCACTATACCCGCCAATCATTGCAGTCACCACTGAGCTTAATCTCCCGAGCCCAACAGAAGCCCACTGACATATATAGTCGGGTGCTGATGTTTTCCGACCTGATCCCCATCCCTCCTCTGGTTTGCCTCCGAACACAGGTGTACTCAGTGTCCTGTGTAAGTGCCGGCCGAGGTTGAGCTCGTCCCGAGTCCCTCCATGCCGTGTATATGGATTGCTTCTCATTCCACGATTCGTATAATTGGCAATCTGCTGCACAGCTTATGGTATCCAGCTCGTGGTGTCGAGATACTGACAGTAGAGCTGCATTCAGGGATGTCACATGTCAGTTTGCAATTTGGCGTTCGCCATCGGCCGGAAGCGCGAATCTTGTGGGCGTGCCTCAGGAGCTTCTCGCACCCTCATCTCGTTCATTCACGTAGGTGGTTTGGTTCCGAGTTATGTACATATACTAACCGCACCATCAGACAGCAACATTGTGATAGCTAATATCATTCGGTCTGCTTGGTCGGGCGGTGACTGGACCGACAGTTCAACGAGCGCAACAGTATAGTGTCGACGCGCTACAATATTCCTCTATCCATCTGCGGCAAAGACGACCGCGTCGCCCAGACGGACGTTGCCTTATCCACCGCACAACTGTCGCCCTCCTTGTACTTGTTAAGGAGAGTATCCCCTCTAACAGGGCTGATACAGAGGCTCAGATCATAGCGGGGTGTATCGCAGCCTTTCAATCCAACAACATAAAGCGCGGTGGCGGTGGCCTTGAACTCCTTCGTGCCATGACCATTCCTGCCATTATTATGCCCGGTACTTGCCCTACATTCTATCTTGTACCTGTCACCGCGGAGCTGAGCAACGCTGTCGTCTTTGGCCTCTATTCTGCTATCCAGACACAGGTTTTGCGATGTGTTACCGTAGCAGCGCATATACGGTGGACCGGGGTCGGGATGGAAGATACGGAAGAAGGAGTTTAAGCAGCTTTCTAGGGTTCGGGGGGCGGTGGAAGAGGAGAGCCCTATGACGGTGGCTAGGGAGGAGAACATGAAATGCACTAGTTATTTGGAATGTTCCACCTTTTGCGTCCTGAGTACCAACGAATGTGAATGAAGGGACGTGATTAAGAAACTGAAGCACGCTATAATGCAATATTCCTTTCTGATCGACATGGATCCTCGTAACTCTTCGTCTTTTCACCCAGGTCGTCGAAAATCTCAGGAACGATGAGTAATTCACTGTACCGTCTTGGATGCGCATCAGTTGTACAGTATCATCATAACTTCATGCAAAGAACCGTATGCCTCCACGTGACAATAGAGTATATCGAGCGGGCCTGGGCTCTGCTGCCAGCTGGGCACTTTACCTCTTCACTTCTTTAGCCCCCAATCAGACCTTTATCCTTTGCCATTTGCTTCGTTCTTATCGCCCTCGCAGCTGCAGCCCCGAGCACAGCGCCAGCATGCCAGAACTATCTTCCCCGCGGCACTTAAGCTGGTCATACTTGTTTGAGTGTTTAGTAACCAATCTGGCATGGCGCAATCCTGTCTGCGGATGGTGATCGGCGACAGCTTATCTATACAGTCCTCGCCCTCTGCAGCTGTTCTCCACATGCCTTTGGAACAGCGCTCCCGTCATGACTACACCTGAAATCCCCAATGAAGTCCCTGCAGGAAAGGACGATAACCAGACAACTTCAACTGGAGTGCCTATAGAACGCGCACGTATCCTACTCGTCCGGCTTTTGTAATTACATCTGAGACTTGGGTGTGACAGATAAATCCTCTCGGTTATGAAGTGACTCTGCTATCCGGGGTCATGCTGAACCTCGGGCAGTTAATGGGCGCAGGAATTTACTCTGTACCAGGCAGCATCTTGAAGTCCGTTGGATCCATTGGACTTCTCCTCGCCTTCTGGATCCTCGGGTCTATATTTGCCTTCGGTGAGTGTTTCTTCGAACACCCCATTTGTGAAGGTTGCCGACATACGAGGTAGCTGGGTTGTCTATATATTCGGAGTTCGCAAGCAACTTTCCGCACAGGTCTGGTGGGGAGGTGGTCTACTTGGAGATGTCTTATCCTCGACCACGTTTCCTGGTGCCCACGATGTTTGCAATAACCGCAATACTACTGTCGTATGTACCCTTTCATAGGTTGAGAAGCTCTCGGAGTGTTATTGACATTCCGTACAGATTCAGCGCGACAAACTCTATCATTTTCGCGCAGGTGCCTACACATGCACACTCGATATAAATGCCTTTTTCTCATGACATTACTCATCCAGTACTTCCTGACCATTTGCGACATACCCGTTACCGCGCATAGGCAAACGGTTGCAGCGCTGGCCGTTTGCACTGTATCGATTGCAGGTAACGGAATTTTCTTCCACAACTTCCACTTGCATCCCAGAGTCTAAATCAAGGCTCACAGTGGTTGGAATTTCGACGAAGTGGTCTCTGAGAGCTGTGAATTTCTTGACCGCTCTGAAAATTGCTTCAGCTTCGTTGTATGTGGACTCTTTTGAACACCTTACTCCTATCTCAATTCCTGCAGTATGGTTATCGCGGGGGTTGCAGTGCTTGCCGGGCTCACCAAGGTCCAAGACCCCTATGCGAACTTTCACAACATATTCGAAGGCAGCACTACTAACCTCAATTCACTGGCAACCGCCTTCGTGAAGATCAACTACTCCTTTGTTGGATGGCACAATGCTTTCAACCTCATCGGCGAGGTGAAAAGCAGAGACCCAGCGCGCACCATCCGCAGATCTGGCTTGATATCGCTCTGGATCGCCACGAGTTTGTTTTTCTTGATCAACGTTGCCTATGTAGCCGCAGTCCCAAAGGAAGACATCCGTAACTCTGGGCAATTGGTTGCTGTTCTCTTCTTCCAGAACATATTCGGTCACTCCTGGGGGGCGAAGGTCCTCCCGGCTATGGTCGCTCTTAGCTGCTTTGGAAATATGGTGAGTAATTCTCATGCTGAAAACCGGGCGTATCTCTTATGAATCCCTCTAGATAGCTGTGGTAAGCATCGCCTTTAGCTTGTCTTAGTTCCACCCATAAATGATTGCGCAGACAGCAGGCCACGCTCGCGTGATTCGTGAAGTAGCCAGGCAAGGCCTACTGCCATACCCCGCTTTCTTTGCATCAACAAAGCCATTCGGGACGCCTTTGGGACCCGTCTTCATCAAATATGCCTTGACCGTATTCGTCATAGTCGCCGTTCCTGGCAAAGACGCCTTCAATTTCCTGTTAGATTTGGCCAGCTATCCAAATCTGGTGATGTTACTTCGGCGCAAGTCCTGTTTTCCCTGCTCATGTGTATCTCATAGGTCTTCAATGCAGCGTTAGCCGTCGGACTGTGGCTGGTCCGTAAGAGGAGAGCGCTGGAAGGTCATGCTCGATCCACATACCAGGCCAAGAACATCTACGTGATTCTTTGCTTTATCGGCGCGATCCTGCTGCTGGTCATGCCATGGTAATCAAAGACATACCTCCTTGCCAAACAAACCCTCTGACTATCTCGACAGGGTCCCGCCTGAGCCAGGCCACGGAGATGTGAGCTTCTGGCATGCCACGTAAGGGCCCTCATATGGTTATAGACCATGTAAACTGACGTCAATCATTGTAGCTACTGCGTTTGCGGTTTGGCCTTGCTTGGGGTGAGTGCGATTGTCTACAGACCGGAAGCCTATTTGACATTTTGCGTAGCTGTGTGCATTTTACTATTACGTGTGGATTGTCTGGCTTCCAAAGGTTGGAGGATATACAATTGTCGAGGAAGTAGAGGAGTTGGACGACGGGGCTCGCGCCACGAGATTGAGGAGACGTTATCATAAGAGCCGCGGGGAAGAGGAACCACTCCTGGGTAATTATTCATAGCGATGATCACTGTGAATGCTTAGCACGCGTAATTTAACAATGGCCTCAACTGTTGAACCAATTGCTGAAGCACGACATAGGAGAAGACATAGGAGAGGACATGTTTGATTCTCGCATCAATTGGTCAGAAATAAAGAGTACCATTGGGCTATATGCACAGAAATACTAGTATATACAGGGGAGTTAATCCAGAGGGGGTATCGAAGTGTGAGATCCGCGATGAATTTAGTCCACCATAATGTCCTTTTCCTCGAAAGCAATTATCAATCAAACCAACCCGCTCGAGCCATCTCATCTGCAAGTCCGTCCCAGTCTTTACGCTTGGCCTTCCGCCCTGAGAGTTCTGTCGCGAATCTTTCATTTAAGGCGTTAGCTAACCAGAATTCATCGCAAGCAACAATAGGAAATCACCTCAAACATTCGTCTAATCTCCATTTTTGCCGTTCATCAATAACAGTCACAGTACTTGGGCTCTCTTTTGCTGATGCAGCGGAAGGTGTGTAGGGATATCCTGGCAAGATCTTTCGACTTAAAGCGTATATCATCCCGGCGATGAAAGCGTCTTGGGCCCCAACTTCGTCTAAAACGTCGTCTTTGTTGCCCCCTCCTGGCGTCTCGGTACTTTGTGAGTCATTATCGTCGTCCTGTCCTTGGCCGAGACTGCTATCGCCAGCTGTGTATTCGCTGGAAGAAGCGAGGGAGAACGCCCTGGTTCCTGGAGCCGCCCAATACGCGCTGCCGCTGCGCACCGACTCAGCACCGTCTAACCGGCCCCCGGGACTATCGCCCCTGCTGCCAGGCTGTTCAACCCAGCCAGAGCTTTGGAAATATTCCCGTGTGGGCAACGAGAGCACAGCTGCGCCCTCTGAGCCCCAGTGCGCGACGAGCAGCGCGTGTGGCGGTGCGATCTGGGTCAAGGAGAGAAGGAACGCGCGAGGGGTCGTAGCGTAATGCGACGAGTGTGCTTGCGCGTAGTGTCTGCTGAGAAATATCACATCTGCATGGGGTATGAGCTACTTTCCATCTATCAGCAGGAAAGAGAGGCAGAAGAGAACAAGCTATCGCACCGCTTCAACTCCTTGACGACCCTTGCGTCCCACATCTACGCTGAAGACACAGTGACTACGCCATTTACGCTCCCGAGCTAGACCATCAATTCCGATGATGTTGTTGAGCGTCGTCTTGACAGATCGACCTTCGACATGTATCCAGTCAAAAGGTGCGGGACTATGGGGGTTGGAGCGGATCTGTGATGGGTTGGGCGATGGCGGTGCCGATCTTGAGTGAGGGGAAGACGGGGCGTAAGGATAAGAGGTTGGCGGGGCTAAGGCATTCGTCGCGGGACCATGAGAAGGAGTAGGGAAATAATAGTTCTCAGGAGCAAGAAGTGGACCGAGAAGACTTATAAAATCTTCGTGGGTTATGTCGGGCAACGGATTGTGGTTGATCACAGTCCGCGAGTCGGTGTCACCTATCCCGTCCCCAGTCAATACACTCTGAACGCGCTCGACACGCAAGGAAACTCACCTGCATGTAATACCCAAGCACTGGGAACACCGTGTCCAGTCCAGATTTTGCAAAAGCGCGTGTTGACCCCCTCCCGCTCCAATTCACGTAGAATTGCTTGCCCATCCTCATTGCCACTTAAAGGCGCTACAAGGATCGCGTCTACGGACGAAAATTGTGCTAATACTGACAGAACAGTACTGGCAGAGCCTCCGCGAGTCTTCTCCACAGAATGGGCACGCGTTGCACTGGATGGTGTGGCCTCAAAGGGCAGGGACAGTGTGTTCGTCATGAAGAGTGTCCCAGACGCAACTATTCTCAGAGGTCGCTGGTGAGGAAATATCGTCTGCATTTCGTGACCCTGGCGCAGACGGGCCATACGAAGTTTGAAGTAAGCGAAAGTAATCGTGGTCAATGCGCAGGGCGCGACATAACGAGGAAGGCGCCCACTGAGGGTCTATTCCAACATGCGGCGGCAACTCGCGCTGTATCTCTCATACAGGTTCACAGCGGTTTACAGCATGACAAATACGTGACACTTCCCATAATTGATTCAGCGAGTGGGGATATCCTAATATAATTATATATAATTCTAGATGATGATTCCTTCCTATGTCGCTCCCCAGTTACACCCCTGCACTACACTATCTTGGCATGCGTTTCTTTGCTGCGACCCGTAGCCATAGCCCACAAATCAGATCCATTGTGAATGATGGCCTGCGTTTCTCATTAAGATAGAAACTGAGGGATATCGGATTATTCACTTACAATGGCAACTTCGACGGCGATGAGAGCCTACAAAACAATGTCAATGGTCGTAAGAATCGTACAAACTGGTGAAAGCTTACGATGATGATTAGTTCCATTCGATGAGTGGAAGACTGAGAAAGCCTCATGAATATTGGATAATGAACGAATGTCATGGCATATGTACCTCTGTTAATAATTGCCTCAGGACAGATTGCACCTAAAATGATGTCAACAGTGTTTTTTCAAGTGAACTATTGGTATCAAGCCCACCTCAGCTGCATAAGTAATCTTCTCGTTGACAGAGTGCGTTCGAGCTTTCACCTCCAGGGCCTCACTCAAGCTGTTAAATAAAGCTATGGAAAGGTCAGCAAAAGCCGCCTCCATAAGGGGCAAAACACGCACTCTCAAGTTCTGGTTCGCCCCAATAAAGATCTGGGGTATCTGTGAAATTCTCCCTATTTAAACTAAGGATCTGACGGAATTTCATCAGACCACCGAGCTTTTTTATGACAGCCGTCCTATCCAAGCCTGGTTTGCCAGTCTGTTCTAGAGAGCGAGGCAAAGATGACACAGAAGAGATGTAGTTTTCCAGCGACACTTCGAGGGCAGATAGGGCAGTAGAGCGTGATAAAGCCTGAGAGAACGCATACCGCGCGAGCAAAGTTTCCTGCGGAAACACGGTCGGAGGAAGGGATTTCGGTACAGTTTCATCAGAGCTAAATGGTGCCAGCTGGCCGAGGACAATCAAATCTCCCTGTAAACGCGTAGCTCTGAATATGGTTGTCAGTATAGCGAGATATAACGCGTGCTATTAGAGAAATGATGCGCTCCACTCAACTCATTTGGATCCGTCACAAATTCGAGTTCTTCGGTTTCTGGCTCCTTCAGTGTCCCGATTTGCACTCCAGGTTTGGATAGCACGGTGTCCGCGAATCTTTGCGCGTCCTCCTCGCCCAAACCCCAAGCAACAACGCTACCATTCGAGAAGATGAAAATCTCTCCTTCTTTGCCACTCTCGCCCCACTTGGGGACCCACCACGACTCATGTAGTTTTTGAGAGTATGGTGGAAGTGAGCCACGGAGCTTCGGTAGAGCGTAACGTTCTGCGGTTGCGAGTGTAAAGACTGTTTGAATGTCGCCTCGAGTTGGAGTAGGGTTTGATCGAATGGGCAAAGACTTTGAAGCTGTACGTCGGAGGGGGGTTGCTGCCTTCGGTTTGGGTTTGGCGGGGTCATCTGGGCTGGCAGCGCGGTGTGTGGTACCGTATGATCGGAGGGTAAGCCGAGGGGTCTGATTTAGGGCGCGTCGTGCTTGAGTGAGGGCGCTGCTTCGGAGCCCAGAACCCAATTGCATGCATGTTCTCTGCATCTACGAGTGGATTCGTGAATAATCTTTATCCTAGTTGAAATGGGGGGACTTGCCTTGTTTGAAAAAGAAGACTGGCGGTGTAGTCACTGTGACAGTACTGGTTCACTGGCTGTTCAGAGTTGTACGCGTCTCGGACCCGCCGGGACATTTGCTCCTAACCTCCACCACCGATTACTGCTTCATCCACACTCTTTACTTACGACCATGGAAGAAAGCATCAGCTTGGAAGAGACTAATAAGATTCGTATCTCCCTCGGACTCAAACCTCTTGTAGACGACGGAAAGGTTGGAGATGATAAAGAGAAGCAAGCTGAGGATAACT